>OY390731.1:45296181-45558566 GCA_959613385.1 Geotrupes spiniger | reverse complement strand
AGAATAAACTTAGTATTCAATAAATAAATTATATTCATTATTAAATAATTAACTAAAAAGAAAATTAGACCTGACTTCTTCTTGTTTGAGTTGGAATAACTATTACCACAAGCGTTGGTTCTCAAAAAAAAAACTGAAACTTTCTCTATGCATAGTCAGTTGTCATAATTTTTTTGCGATCACAGATCCTATTATCGCAATTTGTCCATGTTTTATGCAACCAAACTTTCATTCATTTATTCATGAATGTATCTGCTAATTAAATATTTCCACTAATTTTGTGTGAACAAAGTGTCAATGAACTTGGCCCCTCCTGGCTAAAAAACAGAACACCAGCTAAGATTGTTTGATTAACACACCTCGTCCGATTTACGTCAATAATTTGAGTTATAGGCAGCATCATCATTTGACCCCTCCCTTACATTTTGTAAAACAATTCATCCAGTGCTTTGTTTTTCTCTATTATGTACTTTTCTATGTTTTGGTCCAATGTAGTTTTCGACCTGCCTTTGTGTGGCTTTTCTCGTATTCTTGCTGTTCATATTATCTTTGTTTCCATTGTCTCCTCCATTCTTTGTATATGTCCACACCACCCTAGCCGCCTTTCCTTTAAGTCATGCAATATTGAATCAATTTTTAGCTCTTGTCTTATATCAATGCTCGCTACTCTACCTCTCATTGTAACTCTCTACACCGCTCTTAAATACTTCGTTTCCACTGTTTATCTTCAATCCATAGTTCATTCTATTGCTTCGTTCCATACTTTTAAGTTGTCCTTTATATCTCTTTCAGACCTGTCCATCAACACTAAATCGTCCGCAAAGGCACAAAGTGAAATGTTTACCCTCCCTAAGTTTAGATAGCCTAGCGTGCTATAGTTCTTGTATTTTTGGCTTACACTTCTTCATTACATCAATACAATCAAAATTGGTGGTCTTGTATATTCTCTTAACATCCAAAGTTTCTCTCAGTCCACTCTGTCAAATGCTTTTTCTAGATCTACAAATAAAAAGTACGCTTTCCAGTCCTTCCTTAGAGTTTCCTTTATGATTTCTTTTATAGTGAATATGGTCTTGTGTACTTCTCCCCTTCCTAAATCTGCGCTTCCTCCATTTGTCCTTCTCGGTATTCTTTCAATCTATTTTTCATAAATTGTTAGCACGTTACTTAATAGCGTAATTCTCCGATGGTTATTGCTCTCTATTGCACCCCCCTTTTTATATCATCATTATCATCCCTTTTTCCTACTCCTTCGGTATTTGCTTTTTATTCCATGCTTCATTACTGACTTTGCTGAATACTTCCTTTCCATGTTCGCCCTTGTATTCGAAGAATGTGTTTATGACTATTAATATTCTCCCTGTTTATCTATAACTACCATTGCATCGTCCCTAATCACTGTTACTTCCTTTCTTTCCATTTCGACTGTTACTGTGTAATGTACTCTCTAGTCTCTAGTCCTCCTCCTTTCCATGTATTCCTCTTATTCCATGTTCACAATCTCCATATTTATTTCTGATTCTGCTCCCTTATTCCATTTTCTTTTTTCTCCTTTAACTTTGGGTTTTTTGTTTCTCTATTTCTTTTTCCACTTCTAGTCTCACATTCCATATTAATTACCAGTTCCATCTGTCCCCCTTGTTGTGTTCCTAGTCTTTTGAATTATCTCTCCCCCACCCCGTTTCTCCTCCACTTTCTCTAGTTTTCCCCTATTTCTGTTCCTTCATTCAATTCCCTCTATCGCAATCTTATTGTATGCCATTTTTACGTTCTTTCCTTTCGGTCTTTCTTGTATTGTCCTCTCTCTCACAATATTTCGCTGTTCGCTCTACTTCTTTGTAAGGTCGTGGTCAACGGATACTTTATCAGTTCCTAAGTCTTTCAACTTTGACTTATCATCTTCTTCTTGTGTTCCTCGTTCTCCAGTTCAATCATAAATATCTTTTCTCCTACTTTCATAGCTTGTTTGACGTTTACCTATTACCTTTAGTTTTTCTTTGGCGAAATTATATATCGTCTGTTTTAATTCTTCCAAGTTACTTGTGTTAACTAATAAACATTTTTTACAACATTTTTCCCTTTTTCCTTTTTCCAATCAATTTCATTTTATTTCTCGTGCTTATCAGTTCTCTCGTTTATCTTGCTTATCGTTAAAATACCACCGTTCTGTATAGGTCACTTCCACGTTTTGCTTCGATTCTATTATTTCTTGATAGGTACCTGTTACGGTAATTTTTAATTAATTATCCTCAATTGAAATATTATGTAAGTTATATAAAGTACTATTAATGTAATGGATAAAAGCCATAAAGTGGACAACTATATCCTATGTAACTCCCTCGTAAACTTTGTTTTACAGCTCTAATAATCTCTTTGCGTTTTATTTTCAGATCCTTTTAGCCGGCCAGAACGTAAACGATAACGAATGGCACACGGTGAGATTTTCCAGGCGAGGAGCAAACTTAAAATTACAACTGGACAACCAATCTCCCCTAAGAGGTAAATCCACTCTCGCACAGCTCAGCACAGCGAACAATATAAAATAATCAATCTTACAGCGGAAACGTTCGGCAAGTACAACACGCTCCAATGGCGCATCGTTCATTTGGGCGGCCTCTACCACCAGGAAGAAGAAATCAGCATGACGACGACCGTCCCGAACTTCATCGGCGAAATACAACAATTTTATTTCAACAACATACCGTACATAGAATTAGCCCGTGCTTCGAGCAGCGAGCAGAGCTTCCCCGGATTTCCCAACATCAAGGTGGCCGCGAAATTTGTGAAAAGAGCGACGGACAATCTGCACCGACCCGTAACTTTTCGTTCGAAGCACACGTTCATGGGTCTCCCGATGCTGCGGGCTTATTCCAGCATCCACGTCGATTTCATGTTCAAAACGCGCGAACTTAACGGCCTGATTTTGTTCAACGGCGGAAGGAAAGAGGATTTTATAGCCGTTGAACTTATTGATGGGCACATCCACTACGTCGTTAACGTCGGCGACGGTGCAATACATTTAAGGGACAGCGTTAAAACATATCTGAATGATAACCGTTGGCACACCGTTGGTATTCGTCGGCCATCGGCAAAGCAACACACGTTGATCGTGGACGATGACATATTCGTGACGACGAACCAAGGTACTGGTAATTTGGAGCTAGACGGAATCCTATATTTGGGGGGTGTTCATAAAGATCTGTACGCTCAGTTACCACAGGAGGATGTGAAATCGAAGCACGGGTTTGAAGGTTGCATAGCCGGGTTGGACTTGAATGGAGAATCGCCGAATATCATGGAGGACGCGGTTGTACACAGCTCTCTGGTTACAGCAGGCTGCGAAGGTAATCGTAAAATGGTAGATTTTCATTTATTGACATTGGTTTACAGGACAATCGCAAAAGTGCAGTCACAACGTGTGCGCCAACGGAGGAACGTGTGTCCAGCAATGGAATTCGTACACATGCGACTGCGAGATGACTTCCTACACTGGTCCAACGTGCTCTGATGGTAAGCCACTTTATTTCTATAATATGTAACGTAAATTGAATAATCGAATTGTAAATACTTTATGTAACCGCATTTGCTAACTCTGGCTCCACTTCACCTGAAAAATACTCATAATCGATTCTAATTTTCGCACAACCGAAGCTTCGTGACGAGTGACGAGTGAAGCGTGTACAATGAAACATTGTTTCATTGTACACGCTATATGTTATGTGTTGTATTCTACTATTTTTCTACCATATTTGGAAATGAAATCTAATATGAAACCAATGAACTTGAGTGATCGTATCCCACGGTACCGCGGAGCACGAGATAAATTTAGACTAACGAATAATATCTAGTAACACTTGGAATTTATGATTCAATTAGGTTTGGTGCTGAACGGGTGAACACAACTGCGGCCTACTTAATTGATTATTATCGTCATGTAACATTAACTCATAGCCGCTAATATGAAGTTCTAAATCATTTTTGATATATATAGTTGTTGATCTGTAATGGTATGTGGTTTAGAGTATAAAATCCTGCCATTATTTATTTGAATCTGTTTTATTTGTCTAGTGTATCAACTGGTGTATCTTCTGTCCAGTTATCGTATGCTCGAAGTAATTTACATCGAATTTAAAATTAATTTTTGATTTCGAAACATGCAGCGTTAAATGTTCGAAAAAGATTCTATAAGAGAATGACGGTGAAATACTATGGTTGTGAAGGCATAGACCATAAAGCATACAAAACTATTTACAACATTAAAAAGAGTTGAATTATTTTACCAATATATGAAGTGAGCGAATAAGTGTTTTCTAATAATGTGGAATCACATTTATTTACTATTTATTTACACTCGGACTCCCGGTGAGTTGCTACTCGATGCTGAGTATTTGAGCACGCGTATTACTTGTTCTGTAAAGTACTTAGCATTAAATGACGAAACTTCTTTATATATTGAAGTTTGTGAGATATGTATGTTGGGAACGAAATGCCCCCACCTTGGTGCTAGACGGAGAACTCAGCTCGTGATTGGCTAAAAACAGTTTCTAAGCTTTTCATAATAATCAAAGAGAGGACATTTCTCTCTTTGATTATTTTATTATTGCACGTCATTTGGTTTGGCCGATTATTAAACGTTTAGAAAATCAGAATTCTCGTGAGTGCAGGCCATATTCTAATTTTAATTGCCAAGAGCGTTGGATTATTTACAACTGCATAAAATATTTTACAATGCTAAAAATATTGCACGTATCTAAAATAATTCCACGAAATGAATCTAATGAACTTAATTAAATATGCTTGTATGTACATACGCAGGACCGAATAAAGACTATAATTGATAAATACGCAGTAAATCATATATTTAATTTAGATAACGACGGTATCTAGTATTTTTGTTCATTTGCACCTATTACAGCACCATTGCTAAATAATTAACAATAACAATAACAGTCTCGAAATCGCCGAAATATATGTCACTTTTTAAAATTATTTTATGCGATACATACACACAAAATTCTAGCGTATTTGTAATAATGCTATCTACAAGAGTTCTACTAGATGCAGTCACTCTTGTAGGAAAGTTTACAAGTGAAACCATAAACGTCTAATATTTACTCAAATTGCTTCACATGGCTGTCAACTATATTAAATAAACTGCTCAAATCAAAATATCAGCACCTGAGTAATACTGTTTTGAATAGACTGGGCAACATTTATCCTGGACTGCCCCAAAGACAAAATTCGCACGATTATATTTGAATCCCACCCATAATTGTTCCAAAATTTCTTCCCTATCATCAAGAAGATTTATAATTTTGCAAGACAAAAATGATAAATTGCTAAACCTCCGCCCTTCTTGCGTTTGTGATTTTATAAGATTGTAACCAGGTATAACCAAACTTGAATTATCAACCCGCAGCCATCAACTAGAGACAACCACTAACATCGGCATACCACAAACATGCCAAGAATTGTTACAACCGACAAAAATAATGCCTTGAATATTCACAAATTATGTACAAAAATAATGATGCAGGTATCCTTACCCTTTTTAAAATGAAAGACTTTTTTCCGTAAGCACTGTTGACCACTGGTGATCTTTGTTTTTTTTCTACTTTTATTCGATAATAACGCTATTACCCTAAAGGAATATTTTAACAGCATATTTGAATCCATTGACAGCCAGGTAAAACTAACTTTTCTAAAGTCGATAGCGAAATGACATGATGTCAAACATCAAATACCAAACCAGGCTAAACAAAGGATCACAATAGTAGTTTGTACAACGAGTGGATATGATGTCCATATCGCACGAGGATAAAGTTTGAGCACGACGCGATATGGACATTCCACTCTAGTGGCACAGTGTATTTTTCTACGATCTATCAATGGAAAGAAATGAAAAATAAAAAAAAAAAATCCTAATTCATAAGATCTTACAACAAAATCACATAAGCTAATATAAGCACATACAATATTTCTTAATGATTTTCACTAAATTTTTAGAAGGAAAGTGCAGTTGTTAAATGTAGAGTTTTCAAAGATAACGATTTCTAATTCTGCATAATTGTTCTTTGTAAGGCTGGCAAATTTAGAAGTTGGTGTCAGCATATTTGGTGAAATCTCTTCTTTTAGGGTTGATCAAGTGGACGATGGTATTACCAATCTTCTTTTCAGGCAATTTTCAATGTTAGTTTCACTGGAGTTGATTTCAATCCGTTTAATAATCAGGATTAGACAATTTTAAAAAGTGGGCAATTATTTTTGATTGATTAACGATTTTATTAGTTCTAACTAACGTGCGTACAAGAAAAATACTAATTTAGGAGGGCTCTGAAATTCAATTGGTGTTTAAAGGTACTTTAGCCACAACCAAAAGCAACTGCCATAATGACAGTATTGACAGAAGATATTCTAACCTCAAAAAACACATTATATATTCTGCATGGAAATCTGTAAAGCTCTCAGGAATGGAATAATGCCAACCACCATCAAGTTTTTGCCCTATTCGAAAATAGGATTCCAATCATTTTGCTTTCTGCTCTGTTGTGATACCCATTTTTAATTAGTAAAGCAGTTTTCACTTCTGACGTCTTGTTAAAATTAAATTGACATTTTGGTTGTGGCTAAAGTACCTTTAAACGTCAATTGAATTTCAGAGCCCTCCTAAATTAAGATTTTTCTTGAACGCACGTTACTTGCCTAAAACATTTACCGTTTTGGTATTTTACGAAAAATTGCTCAAGATCTGATGGTCTAAGCTGGATGTATTTTTCGAGAGCTTGTAAAACATCTCAGGAATTATAAGCGAATGGTCCGTTTTCATTTTGGTGTCCATCAATTTAACTTGTAGTTCGTTTCCCAAATCTCTCACATGATTTATCTTGAGGTTCATTAATTCTTGAAGATGGCATTCCTGGCGCCAGAAATTCCAAAGATCATTATTACGTAAAGAATTAGAAAATAGTTTAAGACAAAAACTCTTTATCGGAAGCTTCCACAAGAAACTTTTTAATTTGTTCTGATTTTTTTGTTTTGCAGCCGGCTAACTACAGCTTTAAGAAACACACAGTTTTTACACCATGTTAAATTATTTTTAATATTTAAGATGGTCTTCAGATATAAATACGTTGTCCACAAGGTCCACGCCTTTATATTTTTCGAATTGTTGAATTAAGTCTAAGTCTAATTTGCAACCAATCGAATATCTGACGGAGTACAGAATAAACTTCTAATTTAAATGACGGTTACTTGACACAATACATGAAAACAATTGTTGTGTTGTAATAACCAACAACACGATGACTCCCCAACTCCCCGAATTTTAGAACTGCAATGTCATATTTAAGAGGACATAAAAAACGCAACATAGAAAAAATTGTATCAAACACTGGTTCCATAAATGACTTTTATTGCAATCGTTCTAAACGTGCAATAATACCTGTATTAAACCCCCCACTTTAACGTACTAATTTGGTTGATTTGCGAACATTTCATAACGGCGTTATTAAATACTATTTGGTAGGATAACCGCCATTACCTGCAAGAACTCCATTTCGAAAATTACCAATTTCCATTGATGCACAAAACGAAATTTCTAAATATGTGGGCGTCATGCGCCGATCCGTGCTATCAAATTTCATACTGTATGGAGCGTCCGATACCGTTTCATCGTTCAATGTAAAACATGTTTCCTGTTCCGATATTTTTTGCATTTTCCCCACCTATGTGGGGAATCGTAATATGACTACAATCTATAGCTCCAATACAATTCGGAATTCTCGCTGCATTGAAACAAATGTGTTGCATTCGTTCATTTCTTGTTGGATTTGAGGCATTTTAATGTAATTGGGATTGATATCCCTTTTAATAATTTTTCGATTTATGTACACCGCAAAAATCTAAAAAGCCCTAAAAATAACTGGTTCATAGACTAGTAAATATTGGGTCAACTCAATAATATGATTATGAAATTGTAGAGTAATAATTATATTTCATAAGCTCAATTATGTTTTTATAAATTAATAGACACACGGCCTAATTATGAGGAATCACACAATTTAGCACTAAACGTAAGAAGCGACATGCATTACTTGTTAATGCACAACCAGATATTTCCATTTTAGCAACAGTGGAAAGTTTCGCAACAAGAAGTTACAAACAAACTAGCAGTGTGTCGGGTCATGAAGGTCAGGTGGCTTACCTCACTCTATCGCAAATGTCTGCTTCGTTCGTTCGATTATGTGTTTAACCAAATAAACTACATCACATATTCCATTAAGTATTTTAGTCCGATTAACTGAATACTGGACGAGGTGCTACGTCCCACGGGTACGTAAGGTGGCCTGCACGATGTCAGGGCACATCATCACAAAATAATCCATAACAATTACCTATTTGTTTCATGAGGTTTTTTTTCTAAATTTCACCCAATAAACTCACTAATCTAAGAAATAAAACAAGTAAAAATTTTCTGATTCTATTGAAAATAAATGGATCTAAAACATATACTTTTTCGATTCCTCTACTATTCGTCGTTACTAGATGTATAGGAATAGTTGACATATACTCACGTGATATTGCAAATAAAACAAACAAATATTTCTGAATAAGTTTAGTTGTCAAGAAAATCGTGGCTCAGCAGACCTTATGAAACAGTTCGTGAATTAGATCAATACCAGTTTAGGAAATTCCTTTCATTCAAGCTTTTAATCCCATGAATCATTGTATTTTTTTGTATTCTTGAAAAAAAAATAAGAGTATCAACGCAACTATGATTGAAATAGGGTGCGTGAGGGTCACTGTTATCTTCTCTTTGTATATGGTGGACAGTTTCTATAGAATTCTTATCACTCTTTGTACACGGTGGTCATTTCGGTTCATATGAATGTATGGAGGTAAAGAACAGTATTAAGGATGCTCTCTTCGCCATATATGACGCGTCATTTGGAATTTAATATTTTTGATATACTTTGATGGTGGAGGTACTAAGCCTATAAATATTTGAGATTAATAATTTGCGATATATTCCTATTTCCATAGGACTTAGACATTGCATAGCAAGACTTCTTCTCTAATATGGTTTACCTACAATACGCTTGCTCAATCCACATTTTCATATGACATTACAATTTAAGGAAGATCAGGCTGCATATTTGTTGGCTTGGCAAAACAAATCAAAATAGAATTATTAACTTCTTAATTCCTCTCTCACGCCTTATGCCTTTTTAAGATATTTTCGATAATTTGTTGCCTTCTGCATAACAAATTGAAACCCCCTACTATTCTCTAATAACATATCTTGCCTTAATATATTTATTGCATATTAGCCTTTTCTTAACAGAAAACTAATAATTGGCGTTTTAGGCTCCTATCCTTTTTATGTGTTTCCATATCTTCCTATTTCTTACTTTGGATTCCCAGATCTTCATACCTTTTCCGCCACATTTTCCTAGGTCTTCCTCTTCTGTTGTACACTGGAGTGGCATTTTTCTTTACCCTCCTCTCGTCTGTCATGCTTTTATCACTGGCTCGATCTCTGGCTCCCCGAAGATCTCATACATCTCTTCATTTCACCTTCTTAGATATCCGTCATCCGTCTTCTTTCCTCCCAATACCCTTCAAAATATCTTCCTTTCCCATCTCATCATGTTTACTATGTTTTCTTGTTTAGCACCCATGTCACGCATCCATACGTTGCTGTTGGTCCCTGTATTGTTTTGTAAATTCTTATTTTTTGCACCTGCTCTTATTAGGTAGTTCATCGCACCCACACACATGTTTGCTTTACTCAGCCCCGCACCGATCTTTTTTTCTTCCTCAGACTTGTTCGTTATTCTTGCCCCCAGATACACAAACTCCTCTACTTCTTCAAATTTAATTTTGGCCAACTGTGTATTTACTTCTAACTGTGTGTTTGTGTCGTGGTCTCTTCCTATTCTCATCTTTTTGCTTTTTTCTTGATTTACTTGCAATCCTATCTTATAGCTGCTTGTACAATTTTCCTTATGCTTTACTTCTGCTTATAATGACCACGTCATCTACATAGTCTATTATTTGGCGACATTTGTACAATGTGTCCCTCTCTGTGCAATTGACTCTCTCTCATACTTTTTTCTAGTATCATGTTAAATAATGATGTGGTGAATCACGTTGTCTACGTCCGGTTCTGATTTCAAAGTCCTCTGAAATTTGTTTTTTATGCGTTACCTTGTTCGTGGTTTTCTATAGTATGTTCACTATATTCCTAATTCTTCCATTATTCCCATGCTTCTTTGTACTGAGACGTATACCTACTGAAAATATATCAGCATTACGACTGCTGGAATGTTGTACAGGATCTTAGTACTTCCTTCAACATTCAAATTTGATCGATTGTACCTCTGCCTTTCCTGAATCCTGCTTCGTATCTGTGTTTCTACTATTCCTTCTAGTTTTATATTTACTAATGTCGCTACCGTCTTATAGATCACGTATAACAGCGATATCCGTCTGTAATTATTACATTGTGATTCATCTTCCTTTTTTTTAATTGATTGGCATCTCTTCTTCTCTCCATATTAACTGTATTAATTCGAATATTTTTTGTTTCATGTCCTCTCCGGCGTATTTTATATTCTCTGCCTTTATTATATCCTAAATTTTTGTTATTTTTGAGCTTCTCTATGACTTCGTCTATTTCTTCCTTTGTTGGCTCTGCGATTTGCTAGTTGGCCACCCCACGTACCATTTGTTTCGTTTCGTCCTCTTCTATTTTTTCATTTAGCATCTCGTGGAAATAGTCTTTCCATCTTTCTCCGTTTTTCTCGTCCTCACCTATCAAGTTTCCTTCTTTATCTTTGATGTATACCATCTGGCTAAATCTTTAATTTCCTATTTTACTTCCCTATGAAAATTCCATATTTCTTTCTTCTTGTATCAGTTCTCTACCTCCTTGACCATTTTTTTTTCGTTTCTGGGTGTCTTTTATGCCTGTTTATCTTTAACTTTCGCTCTCTGCTCTTTATATGCTTGTTTATCTTCTCTTTGTGTTTGGATCGCTATCATCCTTCATTTATGTTTTACCTACTTCGCTCTGCGACATTCTTCGTCCCACTACTTCTCTTTCTTCTGACGTATCTTAAGTGGTATCGTTTTTTATGTTGCCCTTACAATAATCGACTCTATTTTCTTCCTTTCTTCGTGCGTTGGGTTAATTCCTACTCTCTTTCTCAGTATCCTCGTATAATTAATTTCTTACTCGTAGCTTTTTTACTGCTTTTTGTAATTATACTGCCTCTTACATTTTTTTCCTTTTTTCATGTCTATTCTCATTAAATAGTGACCCGAGGTTATATCTGCACCCCTATATAACTTTATATTTTTTTCTCGTTCTCGGTGCTGTTTGTCTATCAGCACGTGAACTATTTGGTTTGTGTATTCCCCATTTGGGGATATATATGTCCTTCTTTAGAAATGGATGATCATTATTTTCATCTCTTTTTCTTCTGAAAATTATATCATTCTCCTTCCATTGCTGTTGCTCTTCTGAGCAACAGCAACTTTGTCCTCCCATTATATGTTTGTATATAAGTTCTTTCCTTATTTTTATATTTACATCCCCTAACAGCGCTCTGATATTATGTTTATTTATTATATAATAATTATATTTAATTTCATTAGATATCGATTTTATGTATACATCTGCTTGCCCAAGAACGATCAACAAAATCAGATAGGGTATACAAATTATTTTACATCTTTACGATATAAAATATGGACGTAGTGGCAGCAATAAAGCCATTTATATTGTTTCGGGCTGTAAACAATATTCCCAAGAAAATATTTACGCCACTGAAAACTTGTTTTCTGTTAAATTAATAAAAAAACGTATTAATTAGAAATGTTTCATTTGACAACTTGATGCGCTCGCCTTTCAGTTCTAGTTTTGTGAAAAAGTAGATTCGTAAATACCGCAACTATTATCCGTAGAGCAGTCCAGCATGAATCTAATCAGTAACAATCGTGTTAAATAAATCGACCACAATTCGTATTTCTACGCCACATTAATAAAATTCATTGCGACGCGAATATCCTTGTACGCGATAAAAGAGTCTTGTCGAAACCTTATTTAGGAAAATTAGGTCTTCGCCGAAAGCGAATTTGTGCAAATTGGATATTCCTTAATAGGTATCGAAGGGTGTCTGAATGTAAGGAGCCTAAATTGTGAAAATTTAAGCTCGGCGAGGGCGGAGAAGGGTCGCCCAATTCAAGAACAATCCCGTCGAAATTGGCAGTCTCATAAATTCTTATCGCTGATGTTAAACAGGTTAGCGCATGTTTGTGTTCAATAACTCCAGTCGTAATCTAAAATTAATGTTAAAATCAATACGAAGTTTTTTTTTTTAGTTGAGTAATAAATTGATGTCGTGGTAATAAAATCTATAATTGACATCAAGCTTGGAAATACAGTGCATTACTGTTATAATTTCCACACAATAATCACTATATCGGGGTATTACCACATTGCGTCTGCATATACCATACGTTATCTCAAATAAGATATAGTTTTAATATATGCATCATGTCATATGATACCAAAGTGTGCCTAAATTAATCTTCCCTGAGCTTTTTAATAATTACCAATCAACATTAAATTTTAATTTTGCATTTTGAAATAAAACGTTTTGTATATAAATAAACTTTTTTAAATACAGTTTCGCACAAATTTCCATATTCTTTCTTGATACATGTATATGTATAGCAATATCAAAAATTTTGCAGTTCATAACAATTTATAAAATGTAGTGGTCTTGTAATTATATTCTTGAGTTTATTGAACGACTCTAATCTTACAGAAATATATATGCACAATTATCTGGAAGTTACCAACGCTCCAAAATATTTTTTGAAGTACCACTGCTCAAATACATTCTTTCGAATAAAGTTTTGCCAGCAAGTATGTGATTTTGTTATTTTCGTAAATTATTTCTCCTGGCAGATAAACTTATTGAAAAACGCCACCGTGTCGTACATTTACCACACTCAATATTCGGCGGTGCCAGCAGGGCGCGACGGGATTCGCAGTAAAATTCAAGCACACCGCATTGGGTTTTATGAACGTACTCGGTTCGTTTTCCAAAACAATTTTTACATCCGGTTCTCTTTGGTTGCCGGTTAACTTTAATCAATTTTATGAAATAAGCTAAGTTTCACTGCACACTCAAAACCCAATCCGACTTAATACAATTAGGTAATCAATCGAAAAAGAAATGTAAAAGTAGTATTAAAAATTAATGAAGGAAGTTGTTATTGGAAGCGAATACATCGTTGGAGAAAAATCAGCAACGTGGGATAGTAAACATACGAACTTTATGGGCAGTTAGGACAGAAAAGCTTACTTGGGAATTTTATTTTAGTTTTTGACTGACCGTCGCGTCTTCTTTAACTTTAATATGAGCTTTTGAATGATTACTAAGTGTTTTTCAAACAATACAATATCCGTGATTAATAAAATGGAACCAATAAAACCGGCAGACGAAGAGGATACGAAAGAACTCGTAAGTTCACGTATCGGTGATCAATAAATAAATGATATTTTATCTGAAGGTTTACAGCTGCATTTACATTTAATTAGTCCTCAAGTATGAAAATGGGCAACGTAGTTATTTTAACATTTATTTTCAGAATCGATCGCGTACGAGTTTGGACCAAACAGGGGAATTATTACGTACACGTATCCGGAAGACAGACGACCGGAAATGCAAGAAGACACCCTATCGCTAGGCTTCATAACGTCGAAACCGGATGCTGTACTTTTGAGAATAATCAGCGGCACATCGAACGACTACATAGAACTGGAGATTGTAAGTACTCGCGTTCGCTTAGTCATAAATAAAACGTCTGTCTCGTTGACAGGTCGAAGGAAACGTATTCATGGTGTACAACTTGGGCACTAACGACCATCCACTTGGCGAAATATCGATCAAGGTTAACGACAACGTATATCACGTGGTTAGATTTAAGAGATCCGGTGCAAATTCGACCCTCCAAGTGGACGATTACAATATGCAATTTAGCTATCCATCAGGTAATGTACATATAATCGAGTATTTTTAAGAACAAATCAAGGTTTACGGACGGAGGCGTCCACGATGATTCATTTTCCAGTTTCCGAGTGGTATATACTTTTCTCTCAATACAAAATATGTTTACGTCAGACTTTTTTTTGCGAAAAACGAAGCTTCTCTTTAATATTTTAAAAGAACGAAATTACATAATGCACATCACAAATACACAAAGCAATCTTGAACTACAATATATTTATTATATTATTAATGCAGATCTACACACCTATGTAGCCTAGTATATTATAAATCAACTTTAATAATAGATTTAGAATAACAAACGCATCTGCTTAGTTTCCATGCTGCTATCGCCGCTATTACTTTACAATGACCATTCAGTCTGGTGTTTTTATATCCGATAAGAAATGTTGGTCGATTTTTCCGACCATGCGAGTTTTCTCTCCGCTTCTTGCTGTTGATATATGGCGCCATTATCGTAAAATTTTAGAGTAATGGAATTGAACTGTGTAACCGATTGAAAAACTCAGATTCGGTTTACAACTAATATATACAGCGCTATCGGAAAAATATTAAGTCAAGCACGTAAATAATGAATTTATAGAAACATTTTTTTTGTTAAAATAGCTATGAGAGCAACGAAATTAATTGAAGCAAACAAAAATTCCAGTGTTGAGGTAGAGTGCACTTGACAGGTAATTTAACTTTATTGGATATTTTCGATGCATCAATTGCAGGTGTTCAGTGAGCATTGGCGAGTTCACATCGGAATGTTTCAGGAAACAAAAATCGTGATTATTTATCGCATAAGGATTAGTCCACCGTCCAAGTTTGAAGTTCGCAGAACTTTGTTTACGTTTAAAAATCGGTTCCTTTTTATAATACATGTTGAGCGCACCTATCATATCGTCGAATTACTGCACGATAAAAAAAGAACACGGATCGAATCGTGTAATCGTGCAATTTTCCCTCTAGTGGGATAAAATTTGGCTACGCACTTCAAAAATTTAGCTTGTTGTCTCCAGGTCATCAACTGCAAGTGTTCAACAGCCAATCGCAGATTCAAATTGGAGGAAAATGGAGCAAAGGCAAATCCAGGATTGAGAGGCCATTTGCGGGGATTATTGCCGGCGTGGTCGTCAACGGAATGAGAATTATGGACCTGGCGGCGGAGAAGGACATCCACACGTCGATACGTGGCGACGTACAACTGATGACTGGCATACTGGACCGTCACGACCAACTGCAGAAAATGCAACAGGTACTTACAGTAATTTTTAGGGTAGTCTCATTTATTATTATTGAAAATTTACAGACGCCTGCTTCCGGTTTCCCCGGCGTCATGGACGACTTGGTATTCAGCGGCGCCGGTTCCGGGTGCAACAACGAAGATGACGAAGACGAATGTCCACCGTTGCCGGAAGCCGGTTCCGGAGATGACGACTTGATAACGCCAATATATGTGCCAACCACACGGCCACCATTCACAACAAAACTACCACACAAGAACACACACGAAACCGTAGGTAAGCCTTGTGATGATGAGGATTGCTTCCCAGGTTCGGGATCGGGAGAAATAACTGCAGAGGAGACAACGACGCCATCTACAACAACACAGGGCACAGGTATTAATCATCGCCCCTATTTGATTCGCCTGACTGGCGTTTCAAATTTTCCTGCACATATTGCACATAACGCACACTGAATTTACTTTACAACACTATCTGCAAATAGATGGATAATCAGCGATATCACCATTAGGGTCCAATTCTAGTATGTAGTACTTTGTTTTGATGTACACCTTTGGCACTTTTTCCAATTCACCATATTATATGATCATTATTTATAACACATGTATTTTGCAGAAATCGTACCAAGCATAACAACGCCGGATAACACCAGCGTTAAAATGACAGAGCCAGACGCGATCGTAACGACCACGATGACTGACTCTATATCCGAGAAGACAACGATGGTTTCCAACGTTTCAATGGGTCACGTCGATCAATCGACGACCAATGGTTCGGAGCTGTCAAAGTTGAGTACAACAGAAGCGACTTCCACCGTGGACCACTCAGAACCGTCTATTAGAGTGGCGGGGCCGGATTATCCTCGAACCTACTACCCACCGGGTACCAAGCCGCCAAGAAAGCACCCCGAACGGATCAATTCGGAAGCGTCGGAGATAGTGGCGCTAATAATAGGCATCATAGCCGGCGCCCTGATCGCGGTCATCCTCATCATTTTGGTGATCTTAAAGTTCAAATCGCGCGGTGACCGTTCTTATAAAGTAGACGATGGCAAAGGTTTTCAGCAAGGACCGAACGCCGCACTGCTCGGAAATACGAGCAACACGAACGGACAGACTCAGTATCAGATGAATGGTGCGCTGCGGAACGGTGATAAAACCGGACAAATGCAGAAGAAGAAGCGCGACAGCAAAGACATAAAAGAGTGGTACGTGTAGGTGTTTAAGGTGCGCGATGTTGACTCCGAGCCATTATCAACGGTTTTGCCGCCGAATAGTTTTTTTTTGGACTACCGTTAGTTTAACCGATAAACGAAGTGATATCTGAAGTTCTTTCTCGACTTCGCTCTCTTCTCTAAAAAAAATGTTAAGTCATTATATTGAATGTAAATCTATCTTTAAGCATTACGCTCATCTTACCAAAGGATCCACATAATTACATAGTTGAAATAATTAATTGTATCGATAGCATGTTGTGTTCAGTTCGTAATGTTGCTTGTACAAACAGATTATTCTTACTAAAATATTAAGAGGGTGCAAGAAAACGTGCACTCTTTATTTTGACTCAACATGTTGAGGACATAATTGTAATAATAATATTCATAATACTTCAAGACGTAATTTTAAGGCCACATATTCTATAAGTTTTATAAATCTGTTAAGAATAATAGACGAATAGCATATGCTAAATGTTTATTTGAATTAATCGCGTATCTAAACATATAAAAAAATCAAAAAACCAGCTAGCTAGTTAACTAGTAACTGAAAAATTTCAATTTGCAACTCGGCAGTTTAAATTTACTTTCACTTTTCACGATGGCCTATAAATCAATAGTTCAATATTAAATATGTATGAAACAAGAAAATCTTACACCAGCGCCGCCACGAATCTGTACCCAACACGAATGGTGAATTAGCTGAAAAATTACTTATCACTACGGATTGAACTGTTACACATCACTATATCTTTCGAGTAAGCCCAGTTCTGATTTGTCTTTGTTCATAGCCTTCGTCACACGTTTTCTTTCTTGTTACAATACATAGTGATGGATTAAATTATGTTACCAAAGCGCCGCATTGCCCTAAGGGAAATCCTCTGAATAACCATCGCTACAGAGTTTGACAACAACATGTTAAGTTAGTCTTACTAAATTTCCAGGTACCCCCCCAACTATGGCATCATTAAGCAGATGGCGTCTTTATCAAAAGCCTACGTTGAATCCAAAATGTGTGTATAGATCATTATCGAATTCTTCTTCGAATGCTTGGCATCTGGTCTGGTGTGACATCGCACTGGTAGTCTATGATTATCTTTTTTCCGTACTGTACGATGTTATGATTTAGGAAGCTGGACATTCATTTGTATGCTACATTGAGAACAGAAGACCCTCATACTTTCCACAGTTTGTTTTACCCCCTTCTTCCATATATGGGAAATAGAGCAATTTGACACTTTTTCTTTCATATTTCTTCGATTGAGATGTGTAATAGTATCCAATTGGCCAGACACAATAAAGTTAGTTAATACATTCCGCAGCTGTTTGATGACTGTTCTACTTCATCGTCGGTTTGCTCTGGTGTGCTGTCACTGTTTTCCCTTTCTACCTATTTCTATATCCACAGTAAAGTACAATTTTATCGTCTTATATAATAAATAACTATTATTAAGAGCATTCCCAACTCAATCTTATATGGTCTCACAATTTTCTCGTATGCATGTAATTTCTTACTACGACTAGTACTTTGTCTTATCGTTGCCTGTACCAAAAACTCGTCACTGTCGATGCTCTTTTTTTGCCTACCACGTCATGATCTCACTAGTTCATCGTTGATCCGTGTGGTGATTTCCAGGCGCCTTTGCGAAATTAAGATATTCTCCATAAAGAATTCTGGGATCCTTCTGTCGTATTTATTAGATTCATGGTGCAGGGAGTATATGCCTTCCACTTCCAACACTGAATCCTCCCTCCCCATCTTAGCATTTGGTCTCCTAATATTAACATTAAAGAACAGTCTTCGTGAAAGTCCTCCATTTCAGCAAATTGCAGGCTTACTAGCTATTTTATGCATTGCTCCATAGGTCCCATTATTCACTATGAACCTGGCTCTCCTTTGTTTACTGTTATTCCCGCTAAAAACAGGATGCATATTTCTTGACAATGACCTTTACATATTAATCCTTGCAGTGTCACCACATTAATACATTATTATTTCCTCACCTCCATAAGTTTACCAGGCTACATCAACATTATCAGAGTCCATATGGCTATTCACATACCTAAATTCTTACCTCCTTTTCGTAGGATTCTTGTTTTTACGCTGTAGCATATTTAAAGGAAGAATAAGGAGGTGACAACTATCCATGTGCAACATTAAGTAAGAAAGCAACAGAAATAGATAGATAATGAAAATGAAATAATGTAATAATGGTAGCTATGTAACATAAAGGGGATATAAACAATGGAGACAAAGGGCATGGAGAAAATATTTAAAGTAACAAATATGGGTAGGAAGAAAGATTGAAGGTTAATACTGGTGTAAGAGGAAATTGCAAGAAATATGGCATCTTCATTTGATACGAATGGGGCACGATCGTATGACAAGAATGATAATTGAATCACAAGGGAAAGGCAATGTTGAACACATCAAAGGAAATGAGAAGTCGAAGGAACAAGGGCAAAAGCGAAACAAAACGATAGAAGAAATGAAGATATATTTTATGGTTCTTTTTAACTCAGCCATGAAATATGCATAGCAATTATTTATTTTTCAAAAATGTATTATTTTATAATATCAAACTAATTATGAATAATTGGTCATCGAAAGTTAAGATTAAAAGATTGGCCAAACTAACTTAATGCGGCCCTGCAAACAATGTGCGTCTCAAATTAATGAATCAATTTAAATTAATTAAAACAATTAAATAAACAAATCAGATAATCAGAAAACGATAACTAAATCATTATTCTACACCCCTTAACATTAAAATATGTGGTCGCCACTTATTTTATAATAGAAAATATAAATCAATAATGAAGAAAAATTTACCATTAATACATAAATATAAGTATTTGTTTGTACAAGGCAATGCAATTATCAAATTTATATTTTAAAGAAAAATAACATTGTTATAAATCTTATATAATTTATTTTTGCCCATTTCCTAACACTTTTTCTAATATCGTTCCATATTCATCGACCTATCGACTAAATTCGTCTTGATGAGCAGGCACGGATTAAACACTGACATCCGTAATAGTAAACATAACCTCATATTTTCTTTGAATAGTTTTATCTCCAAAAGTGTATCAAAGGGATCGTTAATTTGTCGTTCGAGAGATCGCAATCGTCAAGTAAGTTCGTGGGTAAGATTAAACGCAATTTCCGTTGAATCGGCGCGGCGCGCGGCAATCTGACTTAATAAGACTTATATATTCAACAAAATATATCATATCATATCAAATATCAAGTACCCGCGCGGTATATTAGCAATATCGTTCATTTTACGTTACGAATAGTGGTAGGTACATCACCCAAAGTGCTGTTACATCTAAAATTATTATTCCTAGGTTCCCACACAAAACATTTAAATTCGGCGATTCGTTTGTTTTATTTGTAGATCCGTGCCTGTGTTCATTTAATTTGTTTTAAGTGTATTTAGACATTAAACACCCAAAGCCTAAAATCTCTACAGACACTATGTATTTAAAAAAATAGCAATACAGATCATAGGTATGCCAATTACATGTTTATTTTAAATTAGTTGTTAACAAATATTTGTTGTGTATAAAGTTGTACGTAGGATAGCATTTTGTATTATATTTGGATTTTGTTAGAGCTATAATAAAATGGCGTATATTTGGATGTTAAAACATCTTTTCCTGTCTTTTAGAATCCCCACACATGTTATGTGTCTCAAAGATGATTTCGAGAGGACTGATCTAATAGAATATATATGTGATAAATAGTGTAAAATGATATTTAACTTTTTCAATTAAAATTAAAGTATAAAGTGTATTAATATGTATCTATGACAAATAATAATATGTTACTTAATTTACATGTCTTCTGTTTTACTATTTCAAAAGGCATTTTTATCAAAATTATCACATCATGTAGAAATTTTCATTTTTCCTAACATATAGTCACAGATGTCCCAGTAAAAATATCTTGAGTTTCTTAAAACTTTCATTGTAGATTGATTCGCGATAAGTCCTGAGGTATAATTCAAAGCAATTCACAAAATATCCTTCAGTTGAAAACTACTGGAATCAAAGCCATATTTTTAATTAAAGTTTAAACTTAAGATAGACAACTTCCCATTCACAATGTTCCAAACGTTCGCAATAAGGGACAATCTTTGTACTGCAAAGTAAACTTTTGCCATAAAGTATGAGAATTAAATTGGGTCTGCACAATTCATTACTCACAAGTATTTTGTATGTATTTATATTGGTTGTTAAGCAAGTAATCTAAGATCCAGAGTTCAAATGTCCTTTGTGCACATAGAATTTTATAGTGTTAGAATTCGTAATGATTATAACTTTGAATTGGACCACTTCTGCTAATTCAAATAGACGAATCAGTTGATATATAACAAATAAAAAAATAATATAATTCCTTTTAGGTTGGTCAAAAATGAACGAAATTAAAAATTCTATCGGAATTCTATGTCAGCATTTGAATTTATTATTCGATGTGGATTTGAAACCGGAATATTTTAGGCTAGCAAAATTTAATAAATCCGAAGACAACGTGGTGAGTAGTCGCCAAACAATTATATTTATAAATAATGTACCATTGTCTACTTTTCGAATTACTATATAGTCTACATATTTTAGGTACCTATATTCTGGGATGTAATAAATAAATTATCTCAACCGACCTCTTTAGATACCGTTGATAGTGCAAAATTATCGCTTTACAAATTGGGCTACAAATCCGTCAAGTTTTACTCTCTACCAAATGACATGTCGTATGGGAGTAGAGATTTATTACTGGCATTAGGATACTTACTAAGTGGAACTGTGCTAAATGATGTAATCTATAGCAAAATTGCTAATACTCCCCTAAATCCAGACTTCAATATGTTTCCCAGCACCGCACATAAACATATCTTGATTAACGAAAAGCAACTGAAAACAGATACCGAGAGAATCAACGCTGCTAAATGGATGAAAGGCAAAATATCATCAAATCAAAGAATGATAAAAGAACTAGAATTGCAGGTTGCAAAAATGTTAAGGAAGGTAAGCGGTGAGTTTATTACTTATGAACATGTTATCTGCCAGGACATTACCCCGAGAACTGTAAATCTCTCCCTAGTCTAGATCGTATGCCGATGAAAGTAATATATACTCAGTGACATATAAACTGCACCACCTAGAAGGGGTGGGAATTTTTGGACCAAATTTGACAGAAACATTGGACTAGTCTAAGGTAACAATTGATTAAAATTTGATAAAGAAAACACTTCATCTTTTTGATTTTTCTTTAATAATGTGTTGGTCCGCTCCTATTTCTGATACACTCATTGACCCGCCTTGGCATTGATTCCAGCAGGTGATCAATGTCTTCTTGGGTTGGGTTGGGTTGGGTTGGGTTGGGTTGGGTTGGGTTGGGTTGGGTTGGGTTGGGTTGGGTTGGGTTGGGTTGGGTTGGGTTGGGTTGGGTTGGGTTGGGTTGGGTTGGGTTGGGTTGGGTTGCTTCTGTTGTCAACGGTGGGTTCGGTAGATTCCTCAATCTTCTACCCATCATGTCCCACACGTGCTCAATGGGCGACAAATCGGGAGATCTTGGAGGCCAAGGCAAAAGATTAACATTGGCCTCTTCAAAGAAGTCAAGAGAAACCCTTGCTACGTGAGGTCGTGCATTATCTTGCTGGAAAAGTGGGTCTTCCAGCCCTCGAAGATATGGAAGAACATGTGGTTCTACCACTTCGTCAATGTAGCATCGGGCGGTCATACTGCCCCGAATGAAGAGCAAGGGTGCCCTACTGCCGTAAGCAATAGCACCCCACACCATCAACTCCACAGTTCGGTGAACATGCCTCGCAATCGAAAAATCAGGATTGCACCTTTCTCCACGTCTTCGTCTAACAGTCATCCGACCATCATGCATTCCTAAACAAAATCGTGATTCGTCACTAAAGACAACTCGATGCCACTCCAAGTTCCATTGAAGACTTTCCGTGCACCAGGCCAAACGTTCCTGGCGATGTTGAGCAGTGAGGGGTAGCACAAGATGTGGGCGGTAAGACAGCAAGCCAAAGGTTCTTATTCGACGATAAACTGTTCGCAAGCCTATCGGACGACCTTGTTCACTTAACCATTGATCAGCTATTGATCTAGTTGTAGAGAATCGGTCTCTCAAGGCCATTAGTCTTAAGCGGCGATCTTGACGTTCATTGGTTCGTCTTTGAGCCCCAGTGCCTCTTCTCCGACGTTCAACCCCATGTTCAGACCACGCTTGATAAACACGCATTATTGTTGAGTGGTGCCGTCCCAAACGGTTGCCGATTTCTCTAAACGAAAAACCTGCTTCTCGTAAACCAACAATCCGCCCTCGGTCAAAGTCACTCAACTGCTGGTAAACTTGAGGTCTCCTTCCTCTAGGCATCGTTAAACACTTGAAACACTTTAAACTAAAGAACGGGATCCGAAAAAGTGGAACAAATTCAAAAAATGACTCGATAATTGCTTGTCTATCACCACCTCTAAAAAATGACGCAATCGTCAAAAATCCCATGACTACTTGATGATTGGGTTTCAAATTTTAATCAACTATTTCCCTGGACTAGTCCACTATTCCTGCCAAATTTGGTCCAAAAATTCCCACCCCTTCTAGGTGGTGCAGTTTATATGTCACTTAGTATATAATATAATTGACCCACCTAACTAGTTCTTCAATTACAATCACACACACCATCCCATTTCTTTCCAACTTTTATCCTTCTTTTAATACAATGTCCTTTTCAACCCCCGCTGAACTCAACTCTTATACACCCTACACGTTTTTTTGTACCAAATTCTTATCTTTGTTAGGTAAATGACACTGTAACGATCTCAGGTGTAGAAGCTCTCTCATTAAATGAAATCTTGGCACTAAAGAGAAAAGATTACAGTGCAGATTTTCTCGCAAAATCGCAGCATGTTATGAACATTCTGGAAAGCTGCGAGAAATGGATGAAAAAAGATAAAATTTTTTGGAATTGGATGGTAAGTATTTACGTTTGAACTCACACATGTAGTGACAATTTGTTAATGTAGAGAATTTGCTCTGATATTGCTGAAAATTCCCTGGATTCCAGTAGATTTTTTGATAATGTTGACACACTTTGTGTGGTGAGCCCCTTATTTGTATCAAAAGTAAGAATCAATATTTATAGTTTATTAAATATATTTATTAAATATAGTTTATCTCTATTAATTAATTAATGCACAAATGTAAAATCTTCCAAATAACTTTAAAATAGAAGTTGCATTGTTTTAAACCATTGACCCATTATTTATCTACGTCACCCATTTATGCAATATGTTTTCTAGAATACTGTGTTGGTCGAAGCAACGAAGTGTCAACATAAAATAGATAATGAAGTGTTGGAGAGAATTTATCTTATAATAAACAATAACAAATGATATGTAGTTACTCACATTTCTCAATTGCTGTTACTGATAATTACAATATATAAGTTCATATTATCGTTTTTCATTTATGACTGCATCCCACATAACTGATGTAAATCTGGTGAAATATTTGGTCGCAGAGAAGAAAATCTTATTTAAAATATATTTGTTTCATTATTATCTCATATAATGTATTAAGAAAAATAAACGAGTTACGCAAAATTATTTGGGAATCTTATACTACATTGAAGACTATTATTCTAATGTTTCGATTCGTGACATATAAAAAAAATTCAAAAAAATAAGATCTATTATCCATTTTGCTGACAACACCAAGTGCTGCTTACCCAGAGATCATATAGATTATGACAGGCTCTACAAAATACGACCTCTTCAAGCAAAGCTCGACTGACGATTTAGGAAGGTTCCTATAGAACAAAGGCTCTCCATCGACGAACAGATGTGTGCTACGAAACTGAGCCACTACATAAAACAATACCTCCCAAACAAACCCCACAAATGGTGGTTCAAACTGTATCTCATATGTAGTCTACAAAGGTATGCTCACAGATTGAAGATTTATTCTGGAGCCATATTTGGGAGAGTCTGGAAAAACAGCTGCCAGATTAGCCATGGTGGTACCACACAACGTAAATGATATAATTTACTTTGACAATTTTTATACATCTCTGCCTCTCGTCACTTATTTAGCTAAAGAAAGAATTTATTTGCTTGAAACAGTACTCGTTAACCGTTTACAAAACTGCAAATTGTCCGATAAAAACACCGTAATAAAAAAGACGTGCCCAGAGGGTTTTACGAGGAGATGGTACTACGAAAGTACGTGCTGTTGTGTGGAAGGACAACAAGCCCGTCACCCTTCTTTCCACTTATGTAGGAACAGAACCAGCAACTACAGTTACAAATTTTGATAAATCGATGAAAGAAAGAGTTGCTGTTCGATGCCCAAAGGTCATCCGAGAGTATAATGTGTATATGGGAGGAGTAGACTTATTGGATTCGTTCATAGGTTGTTACAACATTACATTACAATGAAAAGCCATTTTCTAGACCTCTCAATTATAAATTCATAGATAATGTACAAGAAAGTACATTCGATAAGGGGCAACAACAAACTTCACAATCTGGGCAAGTTCAGGCTAGAACTTGCTGATACACTGTGCCAAATTAGTCTACCTGCGCATGGAGATAAACTGTGTCAAATTGGTATACCTAATGGAGATAAACGTGGTCAGCCTAATGGAGGAGAACTTGAGCTGACGAAGTTCCGAGGTCCAGCTCAAGCAGTTCCATCGGAAGATGTGAGATTGGACCTGACATCTCACTGGGCAGTTTGAATGTATAAGCAGCAAATGTGCAAGTTCCCAAAATGTTCATGGTTTACCTGCCAACAATATCAAATGTCAATGTCAAAAATGGCATGTCTGTTTCTGTGACACAAAAAAAAATATTTTTTTTTTAAATACCATAGACCCATAAATAAAGACACTTTCAAAACAGTTTATGTTTTTATAATATCCATAGCACAATTGCCATGAATGCGTAATGTTGTTTTAAAACAACATTAACATTTTTGAAAGAAAAATAGAGTAAATTCAATGAAAGATTTTTATATAAATATATTTTTTTCAAAAGAAAACACGCAGGGTTAAGAGGCTGCAGATTCTGCATCATTAGGGCATAAGGGAAATTTTTGGCTAGGTTGGTTTGACCGCGAGCACTGATCCATACGCAGACAAAGATGGTCCTCGAATATTTACAATTTTGAAATATGACAAGCGCGTAACTTGAAACGAGCAGCAACACGTGCATTAAAATGACGTGAATATTTACGTCAAGAATCAGATAGGTTATATTTTAGGTTAGTTTAGATCTATTTTGGTCCATTCGCATTTATTGCAATAATTATGTAAAAATATATAAAAACATCAAACTCTGACTGAAAATGTCCCAAATAATGACTATCGTCGCTTCCGCCCATCTGGTATTTTGTCCATTTACCAAAGTAGAAGAGAGCTTCAATCTGCAAGCTGTCCATGATATTTTATATCACAGGGAAAACTTAAGTCAGGTATTTAGTCAACAGATCTAATTGTACCTTTATGAAAAGTTCTGTTTGCAGTACGACCATCATGAATTTCCAGGCGTCGTACCGCGTACCTTCATCGGTCCACTTTTCATCTCGATCATAATTTCTCCGATCATTGCGATTTTACAATATCTCGACATAAGCAAATTTTGGGCACAATATTTCGGTAAAGTTTCGATTCGGCACGTGACAATTACAAGAATTCGTTTGGTTTCAGTTAGAGCAGCTTTGGGCATCTGTGTGATATTTTCGTTTAGCGTACTGAGTAAGACGTTGGAAAAGACTTTCGGCTCAAGATGGGTGCAATGGTTCTTCGCGGTGACGGTTACGCAGAGTCACTTCATGTTTTACTTGAGCCGGCCGTTGCCAAACATCCTCGCATTACCCTTAGGTGAGAAGGTACTTTTTGTATAATCGGTCGTTTGAGGGATTTTATGTGTCGTTTCTTTTTTAGTCCTTTTCGCTCTGAATGGATGGCTCAAGAACGACAATATACAATTTATAATATTTTCTGGTGCCGCCATCATCATCTTTCGATTTGAGGTGGTTCTATTTTTGGGACTTTTACTACTTTATGACTTGTATTATGAAAGAATAACTTTTAAAAGGTGAGGCCGTTTGTTTTGTTGAGTGTGCAATTGAAAATGTAACTACAGATTGTTGCAAGAAGCGCACACTATCGCTAATAATGTAAATATTTAAATCATCATATTGAAAAGATTTACCAACGAAGTTATCATATTTTTTTTCATTATGCACACAAATTATCATGATTTTATAAACACCAACAACAAGGGAATATTTGATATGTTGACTTGCCTTCATATTAATAGAATGAGTTAGGGGTTCCCTAAAGCGCACCACACCGGACTGGGGTTTCCTTACAGATTAAAAAGGGGCTCTGCGATTTCTTACCAACGTGATAAAAAGCCAAATTTTTCAAAAAAAAACTATTCAAGGACATGGGAACTGAACGCAGGGCCCTGCTATACAACAGCAGTTCACAATGAGTTTCATTTGTGCGATATATTTGAATGCCTTGAATCTGTTTCTGCAAGGCAACAACACGCACATTTTGAAGGAATTTTGCAAAAAGCTGCAATTGTAGCTAAGATAACTCAATGGTGGTCACATTGTTTCTCTGAATTGTGAAATACGTGACCTCTAATAGTCATTCGCAAGTTTATCTTAAAAGTTATTTTCATGTGCGTGCTTGATTTATGTACACATATGCACAACAAAGGCACAAAATACTAAACCTGTAAGTGCGCAGCAGACTGATTAAGTTTGGGAACCCCTTCTTTTCCTTTTGCCATAAGAAGCTTCACCAATAACAATTCAAAATACTGGAAAATTAACCCACACTAATTTTCATTTTAAGTAGTTAAGGTTTTGTTTCGTAAGATTAAATAATTTTATTGGTTTTTCAGTTAAGTGATTACATAAACTATTTAACGCTTTCGCTATGGCAACGTTGGAGTAAGCGCTTCCGTGCAATAAGGGCAGGCGCATATATTCACAACAGATAAATCGGAGACAAATTACTTTTCATTAAGTTCCAACGTTGATGCGCTGCATTTCGTAGTTTGAAAAATTAATACGAAGCATCCATTGTAAATATACTAGTGTCGGCCTTTATACTACGACCCATGCGTTAAGTTGTCCACTCTTGTACTTTCACTTTTATATTCTCTTTTTAGATTGATACAAATTGGAGTACCTGCTGGAATAGGCCTGTTGCTATTGTCCGTCGTAATAGATTCGATATTTTGGAACAGACCGCTATGGCCTGAAGGTGAAGTTTTATGGTTCAACACTATTTTAAACAGAAGTTCGGATTATGGGGTATCCTTTGTATATGAAATAGGTTCGTGTTTCAATGGTGGAACTAATTTATTTTTGCTTAACTGAAACCAGACTTCTCCGTTTTTGTGGTATTTCTATTCTGCTATACCGAGAGGCATGGCCGCATCGGTGTTTTTGGTTCCATTGGGATTATTCCTCGAACCACGCACCAGAAAACTTTTCTTTCCAGCCATAGTGTTCGTATTTTTGTATTCGTTTCTGCCACATAAGGAACTTCGATTCATAATATACGTGTTCCCATTTTGTAACGCCGCAGCTGCATCAGCGTGTCACAGAATGTAAGCATAACAACAAAACTAATTAAAAATATATTATATTTTTCATAGATGGGAGAACCGTTATAAATCACCACTATATCATTTAATGTCCCTTGGAATGGTGGGTCATTTATGGGTGAATGCTTTCTTCACTCTATTTTTACTAAGCATATCAAGTACAAATTATCCTGGCGGTGCTGCAATATCACGATTGCACAGGTTAGCTAGTAATGAGACTAACGTGAATGTTCATATATCGAATTTAGCGGCGCAAACTGGTGTCACACGGTTCATGGAATTAAATCCAAACTGGACGTAAGTAGTGAATCGCGTTTTCTTTAAAAAACACGAAATATTATTTTATTTTCCAGGTATAGTAAATCCGAAAATTTGACACCAGGCAGCAAGGAAATGTACGAGTACACACATCTCATCGCCGAAGGGAAAACCAAATTCGCTTCAAACTTACGTCCGTATATTTCAACCCATGACATTATCGATTCGGTGGAAGCATTTCATCAAATTTCCTTCAATTATTTCTCTTTTTCTCCAATTAGGATAAAAACCCGACCTGTTCTGTACATACTACGAAGAAAAAATAACTATAAAGACTTGATGCCAGATGTTGATCAGTATGACATGACAAACGACATAGACCAATCACTAGAAACGGAAAGTGAATTAATATTAAAAGAGAACAAAGAAGAAAAAATTACGGACACAGCACGCAACCAAATATTTTCTGCTGAAAATGTCGACAATGCACCGGACGACATTGAGGAATTCGATCATGAATCAACTTTAAAGAAGTTAAAAGAAGAATTGGAAGACACATCGGTATACTCTGAAAGTGAAGTAGAAGTACCTGAAATAAAAGTTAGAGGCAAAATTGATAAACAGGATTATGCACCACCGGAGACTACTATAAAAACGTCGAAAATAAAACCAGTACTTGCAAAAATAGTGACCGATGTTCATCCACAAAAAGGACTCGAACCCGTACGTAGCAAAGATGCTAGTTCTAAGGAAGAAATTTCAAAATCAAAATCTGTTAAGAAAATTACACCAAGTGTAATCCAAGCCAAATATCCCAGTAAAGAAAGACAATCTGATTCATTGAAAAGGAATGCAATTGAAACGAAGTTTAAAGAACTTGAAGAGAGACAACAAAATAAAATCGATCCCAGTTTCAAATCAGAACATCAAACAAGTGTCAAGGATACAGTAAGAAAACTAGTGCAAACTTATAAAACTGAAGAAGACGATTTCAAAAATAAGAAGAAGGATTCCATTTTAAAACCTAGAGAACTCCATAAAGGTAAAGTCAAAGATAACATCAGGAAAATTATAAGTAACTTCCAACAAGAACAAAGTTTGACGAAAGAGACGGGTACGAAGGAGACGATCAAGAAGATCATACAACAAGAGCGAAATATTTTAGAACAGGAGGAACTGGTAAAATTAAAACAACAAATCGTCAGCATTATTGAAAGTAACCCAAATATAATCAACAAAGATGTAATTAAGGAAAAAATTCAAAATACGATCATGAAAGATGTGACCACCGATCTAAATATACAAATTCAAGAAGTCTCAACGGAAAAGTCGTTAAAGAAAAGTTTGGGCAGAAAAAAGAAAAGTTCTGATCCACCGAAAAAACAATTAACTGAAAAAATAGATGAAGTCCTAAAGCCAATAAATGAGCCGGACCATGAAAGTGAAGAAAAACAAGATATACCATCACTATTGGAAAAGTTAAATAATGATAAAGGCGATAAGATATATTCAGAGAATATATCAAAGAATTTTGTGGATGGACGAATGGACAATGTAAAGGATCGTACAAATTTTCCGTTAGATATATATGAGGAGCCAAATATCACACAAAATACGTTTGAAAATCATAAAGATATTTCTGAGGAACAGTTAGTTGAATCAGTTTCGGAAGATGCAGCAGACATATCACCATTTGACCTCGAATTTCAAACAGCAAGTGAACACATTGATAAGTTAATGATGATGATTGAGGAAATTGTTAGTAACATCGAGGTCGAGGAGGAAGCATATAGTGAGGAAGAGTTATAATGTATTGTTTGTTATTTAATGTAAATACAGAGTGTGTATAATTTGGTTGTTTGGCTCATTTCTTTCCAAATAAAAGTTAAACAAACACATTTTATGATATATTCAAACAAAACTTAGCTATTCAGTTCTTCTAACAAGTTTAAACATTTATTTTTTAATATCTGAGTGGCTTCTTTAAAAATAACTTCCGGCGTCAGAGCTCCAACAGATTCTACAGTAACTATAATAAAAACGAGATAAAATCGATCGATTAAACTGATCTGTACTTACATATAAAGTGGTCTTGAATTTTACTCATTACAACTGCTTCTTTAAGATCGTCATGCCTGAAAACATTTCGACTGCCCATATCATATCGTGAGTTATTTATTACGGCAACTCTTTTATTATCTTTCGTATTTCGAATTGCGACTACACCTGGTGAGAAACACTTTTGTAGTCTTTCTGCAGCTTCACCTTCAACTTCTCTTAGTAATTTAATCTCTGGTAACAATCTATAGAAAGCAGTAGCTAAAAAGGTTTATATTTAAAAAAGTAATATTGGAAATATTGATTTACAAATATTAAAGATAGCGTAGAGCATTTAAATATGGGTTAGTCACAATTAATATTTCTTAGGCCATTCCTTAGAATGTCCTAAACTGAATACTAACCAACTGGTGAAAATTTTGCATGATCTCTTCCAACGCTTTTCAAAGCTATTAGTTTCAAATCTAGTTCATGTCCTGGTCTCATTTTTGCTATTAGTATATCTTCGTGCACCGGACCAATGTTTATTTCCTTGTGCAATTCAGACTGACTCCCTTTCGGTACCCATTTTATATGCTTAGAGTACACTAAAATAAATTACGTAAAATAAAAATTAACTATAACTCTAAACATTACCATTGTTATTTTTGTACAAATCATCAGCACACGACGAATCTTTGCTCCCTTCCTTGTTCAATGTACACTTTATTTTCATTTCAAACTCTAAAGAATCTTGTTCGGTAAACTCCGCTTGTTCATCTGATCTAAATTCAAATAATCGTGGATCGGCTCTCAACGGAATAAGACCCAGTCTGTGGGCTAAAACTTCGTCTTGGATGATAGTCGTGTTGTTGTATATGTGGACTTTTTCAATGGCCATGCTCGGAACGTCGCTTATCATTAACCGGCGGAAAGTATTTGCCAGGAAAGGATGGATGCCGATCACGTCGAATTCCATTTCGTAACTTTCATAACGTACTATGACAATTCGAAATTTCTTTTTAAATTTATTGATGTCCCAAGTTTCATCGAGAACGGTTGGTCCGGAAGGCAGGTTCTGAAAACCGTTTGAATTCAATTTCACGAAAAAAAGTTTCGGGTGGACTCACTTGCGTCACTTTGTATTCGTTTAGAATAACACGGGGTTTGTCATCGTTTATCGATGCCATTTGAATATGTACACTTGTTCAAATATATAACCTAGAAATCAAGAATGTGAAACAGCGACCGGCAGGTATGCAATGGTACCAACCAAAACATAAGCACGAGTGGTAGTCGTTAGTCGAATTTTAAATGACACACGCAGTGTCGGATTTCTGCATAGGCCTACAAGGGCCCGGCGTAGGTGCCCCAGTGGCGGAATCTTTACATGAGTTCAAAAGCCTGGCTTGCATTATCAAAAAGCTTTATCGAAAGTAATATAATATATATTTTTTACTACATTTTACCAATTATTATTTTGCTCATATATAACTTACAGCCCTGCGCGCAACAAAGCTAGAATTGGGCCTCTTCGTTCCCCCTCTCGCGACATCAAAATAGGGGCTATCCGCGTAAACCGAACGTGATTCCGAAAATCGAGAAATGTTTCGGGAACTCGGTCACCTTCAGAGCGTAGGAATCTTTTGTCCAGAGGAGTAGCACGGCCGATTTCAGGTTTTTCTACCTTCTCAATTTCCCGTTCTCGCAGCTAATCACTCAAAATGCTCTTCGTCTACTTCTTTGCAATTTTTTTATTTATCTCCGTTAAATTAGGGTTAGATCTTTTTCCATTAGAAATACATCAGAAATAATGCAGTCAATTGACTATGATGACGTCATTCGTTCTTTTGCACAGAAGAAAATTCGTTGTATAATTCTATAAATTTTATAGAATAACGTAACTATAGTAACATAGACTGTATTATTCTGATGTTTATTAAAGCTAAATTTCCAAAATAGAAGGTGGGGGCCCAAATGTCAAGTGCCTAGGGGCCCTGGATCTCTAAGTCCGGACCTGAATACACGACACAAGTTTTTAATGGATAATTCAATATTATATTATAATTTTTTTAAACTCTTTACGTTATAAATTTTGCCATAACCATTGAGTGTAGAAATACATGTATTTCTACACTCAATGCAAAACTGAAAAATACTGCCAAACATGGAATTTTTCTGCACTTGGCAATACTATCCCAATAGATCAAACCAGGGGTAGATCACAGCATAGGCTCTTCTGTAACCTTATTTTGATTGGTCGAGCAGACATTAGTAAAAAAGTTTCGGTTAGGTGGCGCTAGTTGTAACAAAATTTATATGATTTCTGCAATATTTGCTACGCACAGGTTGGCACAAGTGTGTTTCATCGTCCGCCATTGTTCGTTTGTTGTGGTCGTATTAATATTTGATTATAATTTTTAAAGCGTTAAGTGTTCTTCTAGTCTTATAGTAATAATAGCTGATATAAACAGTAAACTGTGTATCGGTGAATGTGAAAAATATTGGCTGAATTAGCGAATACCGTGTAGTCACGGATTTTGATGTTTTTTTGTTTGGGGGCTAATTAAAGGTGTAGAAATGAGAATCCGTTGAAATTTTTTATCGGTCAGCACGGGGGGCGAATTACGATCCCCGGAAGATAAACATTTATGGCCAAAAAATCGTCACGGAACGACTAAATACCAGTTTTATTATGTTGTAGGAGTCGTTACAAGTCCAACGGTATGAACATTATTTCTCGGAAACGTCTGCTTCGGTGTTAAATTCGGAAACAAAGTTATGACATTTTTGTGCCTAATGGCAAGTTGCGGTAAATGCGAATAATGCTGTCGTATGGCCCCGCCTTATTTCATTTAATTCCCTACTCGGGTATTATTAAATTTAATTGAAATATAAAAGTACTCTATATTTGAATTTATTACAGTTTCTAATTTAGTTATATCATTTGCATTTTTCCACACCACCCTAGAGGTAAAGCACTTGGCGCGTTTTTTTTATAGTGGTATCCCCAAGAGGCCTATTCCACTTTATTTATTATTTAAATAAGCAAAATATACTATTAGCAAATTTAAATGTAGCACATTATGCAGTTAAGGGGCACACCCAAAGCAGTTTTCCTTGATAGCCACATGTCGCACTAGATATACCTCACTCCTTAACGGATAACGACACGCTTTGTACACGCGGATTAGGGATACCCAGAGTGGATACTGCCACCATGCAGATGACGATTCGTGCTTCGTGCGGGTTACAAGTAGACCGCCAAGAGTTAGCCCCATCAAACGATACATGACAGTGAAACATTTATGTTGCTTTGCAAATAAAATGACTATAAGCGTTTTTATCTTTTTTTCGTCGTACACCACCATCTGAAACAAACATTTAACGAATTTAATATTTTAATGTACACTGGGAAATGTTTTTGTTGTAAACCGACTGAACTTGAAACATAACGTATTATAAAAGTTAAAATCTCACAAGCTTACCTTCTGGAAGTCGGTCCGGCTCCACCCATACTCTGCCCGCCGGCGCTCAAAAAAATAAAAACGCCATCGATTTTACATCGACACAATTAGCAAATTCAAATGTAGCAAATAAATGCAACACGCGCCGTGTACGAGGCATACTCTTTGGTTCTTTAATAGCAGATCCTAGGACCACAACTATTTCCCCATCATGTTTGCGATGATCTCGCTGTTGAGGCAAACATACGCGCAACACTTGTTATACCAGACCCTTTTGGTGTGGGCAACACCCCGTGTGTGCAAGCTTCACACGGGACTAACAGATGCCCAGGGTGGGTACAGCATCCTACCTAGCGCTTGCGGATGACGAGTCGTGCCGTCGTGCAGGTAACAGTCGACTTCCAAGCAAGCCCCTTAATTACACGACGTGTGAAAACACTTATGTTGCTTTCTTACAAATAAAATGACGTTACAATTATGAGCGTTTTTATCTTTTTTTCGTCGTACACCAGCATCTGAAACAAACATTTAACGAATTAATATTTTAATGTACACTGGGAAAAATGTGTTTGTTGTAAACCGACTGAACTTGAAACACGACGTGTATTGTGTATAAACTACTTATGCTATTGAAAGCTCTGTTATTTGGGTTAAAAGAACCCATCAGGTCTCAATTAAGATCGACGACTAAACGAATTAAAGGTTTCCTTGGCTTGGTCGGATTTCATCGCAAATTCAATCAGAACTTAAATTAACAAAACCAACGACGAACTATTTAAAGAAATGACAAGTGGTAGATATTAAAATTCCTGAATACGTAACTTTGGAACTTAAAAATATTCTAACAAACATAACCCTATTCTTCAACATACCGATTTTTCAAAAATTATAACTTAACCATAAATGCTAGCGATGTAGGAATCGGTGCAGTATTGTCAAACACAACAAATAATGATCGACCCATAGATTATAACGGGTGTTTAAAATTTTTTTTTTTAATTACTCGACGTAAATTGCCGCGTACACGTTAAATCACGTGTTGGAAAGCTCACCCAATAACTGCCTCGTCTCGGCCCCGGTTCCGTCTATTTAGATGCAAGATCGACGCCGCCCCTCCAAAAAGTTCGTTCACTAAACATTTCTGAGTCTATCAACGAACCGTTAAATTTCGATTTAACTTGAACGCAAAACAAACACCCGAAAACTTGCAAAGCCATTCTAACAATGGAACGAGAAGCGTCGCAATTGTGAGTCAGCGCCGACTACATAATCAAATTTTTTTGTTCAAAACTGCCCGTTCGTTGCACCTAGGCGACGCTATCTTTGCGTTTTTTCGGGAACTAATAATCGAGTGGCTTTGATATGCATGCCGGCGACAATTAGAAGTTAAGATTGTCTTCTTCATTACTACGTCGGCAGTCACACAAGTCGTACGAAATTTTTTATTTTACACTTGAATCAATCAAGGAAATTTTTAAAAGCATCCTAAGAAACCCAAACACACAAATTAGCAATTAACTCAATACATTTCTTATTACGGAATGAAACATTTCGATATTTGCGTGACATTTGATATTTGCAATGCCATTAATAATTTAGTCCCGATGTGTCGGTGTTTATTTATTTAAATTTTTTTATTGTAATTTATATTTAATTCAATCGCCCGCGTACATGCAAAGTTCGCGATTTACGAAAATAAAGTGCTCACCGAAGCCGTCGCCTCTTCGTAAGTTCGTTCACGGAAAGTTCAAAGTTTCCAAGTTCTTCGCGCGAAGCACACACGCGGTTGTGCAACCACTCGCGGTTTAAAGTTTACCAGGTTCTTCATCGACGCGACGGAAAATTATATTTTAGTTGAACGTGAAACGCCGAAACCTGCTAACGACCGTCAAACAATGCGCGAGTCGCAATTGTTAGTCGCGGGCGACTGGATAATCGCTTTTTTGGCGTAAAAAGTGACCGTTGCATCCAAATAAGGATATCTTTGAATTTGAGGGGGAGGGGAGTAATTATCGAGTGTTTAAATTATTATCCGCCCTTTTCGACTCGAACCGGTCTCGTTCAAAATCACAAAATAACAAAGTCAAGGTCTTTTTTTCACTCAACTAACATCTAAAACATTAAGTTCTTGATTAGTCGCACCTACCTACCTCGCAGACGTACGCTGATGAACTAGGAAAAGACATGCGGCTTTTTTTCCATGACTAATTTTTTTTAATTAGTTTTGTTATGTATTTTAACGTTATTTTCGTTGTTACATATATAATTTACAAAATCACACTGTAAATTATATATCTATGTTTGAAAATAATGTTAAGAAAAAACCAAATAGATTTGTATTTACCGCCATTTTATGAGTTAGTAAAATATCTTACGTCAGGTAGCGCTGAAACACGTTACCGATTAAAGTCTATTGAGTGCAGCTCTATTGATTATTCTGTGGATCAAACTAGGGACTTTTATTGATATGGAATATGTAAATTTTAACATGGTTTATCAACAATAACACAGCAAATATTATAAAGTTCTCCGATTTAATTGTACATATGAAGTTTTATTATGTAAATAAATGTACCAATTTAAGCAATTTGTCAAACTGATTTATATTTTCAGAAACCGATAATTTCAACGTATATATGGCACTTGGTTAGATAAACTTATTTTATAGGCGTAAATCTTCCGAAATGACCGAAAAACAAATAGAATCTTGCGTTTCATGCAAGGTAATATCCGTATGTTGCTTGTTAGGCATAGGAGGCTACTTATTTTACCAGGCAAAACTTCAACCAACTAATTCCAGATATGTTTTATATGCCTTAGGTTCGGGTAAGTAATAAACTCGACGGAATTCATTCATATATTATTATAAATTACAATTTGGAAATACGACATTTTAGGAGCAACTGGTTTAGGAATTGGTGAAATTTTCGATAAGTCACCATTTCGAGTTGGCAAGTGATGCAACGATGCATTCCATTTATAAGCAATTTTTCTTTTAATATGTTACTCGTATAAGACATGTAAAAATATTAATAAATAATATTCTATATTTTTTAAGTACAGTCTTATATTCCAACTTTTCCAATTTTCGTATCGGTTTTAGGATTTGCCGTAATATTTTGCACAGATACTATTACTTCGTTCGCACTTGTCTGCAAGCCCCTCAAATCGTGGATGTACAAAAGCCGTAAGATCTTTGCGGCGTGATTTAAACCCACATCGCCCAAGTCAAAACCTAAATCGGCGGTAAGATATGGAAAAGGTGTTCCCTGAAATATATCGTTGGGTTGGCGTCGTTAAAAATAATTAAATACGAAGCAAACCTTCAAAATAAAGTCCTTTGGGTTGGCGATAGCAAGTGGATGTAATCTCTTTTCGATCACCTTCCTACAGGCTTCTAAAGTCACCATATGATCAGGATATTGACAAATTTTCAACAGTCTTGCTAAATTTTTGATACCTTCCACAAATTCCCTGCTAGAAACTAGAAAACATGTAAAATTGCAGTTTTAATTTACAATCAAACTTACAGTCCAAATGATCCAATGGATTATCAGCAATGACATTTGGTATGTTCGACGTCTTCAAGTTATCAACAGCTTGTTTATTATATTTATTTTCTGAAATAAAGATTATTACACCACATAACTAAATATGATTTAATAATATTCATTCTTACTTCCTTGTGCGTAATGGATTTTGACTGCGTAACCTGCAATCCAATCTAATTCGCCTTCTTTGCTGGTTATATTGGTCGGACAGCATAGTTCTTGTTTATATTTTTCAAAAGTCTTATTCCAATCGGAAGAACCAACGTTCGATAATTGTTTGGATAAATCAGGCTTAAACTTTTTAATTTTATTGTTCTCTAGCCAAACAACTATCTTTCTAAATTCATCATCACCTATGAAAAATTAGGTTATCATTTTTATTGGAATATTTTTCAAACTTACTATTGATGTTTACGTTCTCGCTGTTTGGGTATTTGAGTGCAGCTAACTTTCTTTTTATAACCATTTTACGTCCCTGTTTTTTAATACTTCAAGAGATTCACCGGTTATTATTGCTACACGTTCGAGCAAGTTTCTACTTTTGACGGCAGAGTTTTGACATATAATTTTTTTATTGAAACTAACAGAATCAAAGATTACATCAATTGCTATTATAATTGTAATATCGGCAAAGTTGAAATATGTCTCTGAGAATAGCCAATAAATTAGGATTGCGATTATTACAGGTACAGAGTTTTAAATTACTCGGCAAGTTTTAAGGTTAGTTGCTTTAAGGAGGCATCCGCCGGCTTCTTGGCGCCCGCCGTTGTTCCCATAAATTTGCAATTCGTTCGGCATCGACGAACGAAACACTGGAACCCGAAATGGAAATCTCTGCGACGCCTAAAAGTCATGGAAATTGACATGCCCAAATATAACGAGAAGCACGACGAATTAAGCGAAGAAGAAATACGTTCAAGACTTAAAGAGCAAGGTTTGGTACCTCCGCGACCGTGGATGGAAAGGCAGTTTTTCATAAGTTGCACTGGAGGTATTTTTGAAGCCTATGTGCCTCCCGAAGGTGACGGTGTGGTATCACCAATTACAGCACAGGTAATTTATATTTATGCCTACATGTTGTCTTAATTTAATTATCTTGGATTTAAATTAAGGGTGCCAAGCAAAAACTCCAATTTTTGGAGAAGAAAACTAGGACGATGATGGCCATACGTAAAGTGCGTTCGTTCGACGAAGAATTCGATACACCGCAATTCTGCAAACATGCGGAAGACATTTACATTAAATCTCACGAGGCGTTGATGGCGAAGGACAGACATCTGCTTAGAGAATACGTCACTGAAAGGGCCTATCCGGAAGTTATGCACAATGTTCGTGATAAAACGATTCGATGGAAATTAATCAAAAACATTGAATTACCGAGAGTGGTTCACGCGAGATGTACCGACGTCGTGACTAAAGAGAATATCTTTGGCCAAATAACTGTGCGATTTCATACACAACAGGTGGAATATTAGCGCCTTCGCTTGTTGATTTTTATCATAATTATTTGTAATTTCAGGTATTAGCAATTTACGATAGATTTGGTCGATTGATGCATGGAAGTGAAATATTAGCAAAAGATGTGTTAGAATATGTCGTATTTGAAAAACATCTGGCTAACGAGTATGGAGTTTGGAGAATCCATGATAAGATCATCCCTGATTGGATGCCACCTAAAGAAGCATCAGCAATAACTTATAAGAAACCCATTGAAGTTCAAAAGTCAACAGAGACCAAAGAAATTGCAGACACAAAATCTGATAAAAGCAAAGATGTTGCTTTGACCGAGGGTGAATCCAAACCTCCTACCACTACTGTCTGAAACTTACATAATCTTATTCAAAGTAAAGTTTTTATTTAGACTTGTTTTTCCTTATAATAAAAATAGCAAACTAATTCCTACTGAAATAAAAATAGTTAAATACCTATTCCCCAAAATTTATAACTGTTTAGTCCTCAATGTTTTAAAAAAATTAATAAGATTAAAATAAACTTGTAGCTGTTCAAATAATGACTCTTTTGTTGAACCTCTTGAGGAATGTGCTGTATGCAGTATTTTAATGAATGTAGTATCTTTGTAGATGCTATTATTTCATTTCGGTTGGAACAAAGTATGAGAAAATTCAACTTAAATTTTCATAGCATGAAGAACACATTGGACGCACATGCTCCAAACAGAAATTTCTTGCAGTGTTGGCAAAGATATTTGGTTTTTCGGTTTTTTTCCAATGACAAACAGAACAGCGACCTTGGACTGCGGTGTTCACTAAAGCTTGTTCTTCAGCTTGTAAAGGGCATACTTCTCTAAGCTTCATTGTGATATTTCTCGGTGAATTTGTAGAATTGTGGGTTTTCTTTGCAAATTGTTTACTAGAAATATGGCCACAGATAGGAGAAATTCCCTGCGCGGAGTGTTCAGACCGAGATTGTTGGCATTGTATATCACAAAAGCATTTATACTGGCCACATTCAATACACTATAAAATGATACCATCGGCCATCACCTAGTAGCACGAGCACATTTATACTGTCCACCACATTAATGCCTCCTGTGGTTGGGTTGGGTTGGGTTGTCATTATCATTTCTGGCTTATTGGAGTTAAGGTCTACGTCATCTCCATGGTGCATTGTAGATATAAGTGAAACGTTCCTGTTTTTTTTTATGTATATGAGACCAAAGTTGTACCATCAGAAAATGCCAAAGTCGAGGAGCCTATAGGCCGACCATTATTTTGCACAAATTCTAACGGCAGTTATCTTTTATTTTTACGAATGGTCCCCACACACGTTAGATTCTTTGACCTAAGACTCTCAGCAAGTTCCATGCTGGCGAACCAATTATCTACTGTTATATTCCGATTGCTGGCGTAAATATGATGAGACGGTCGTTTCCAATTGGACTGTATCTTGTCTTCTTCAAATATCATCATCTCATATCATCTCATTAGGAATTGAAATCTTAGTCTGTTCGTTACAAGTCGAAAAGCTTCTACACGATCTGCTCTTCAAAAGTCTGTCAAATTCATATGATTGGCTTTTCTTACCCCGGCAAGATAAAGAAACCCAATAAGTGCCTTTATTTCAACAATATTAGTTGGTTTCGCATTGCTTTGTCTGTTGAAATTATGATGTCATTATTAAATAAGCACTGCCAAGGTCTTTTTTGACCTTGTATATTGTTTTACACCAGGTAATTGTAGGAGAATATTCATACTACAAGTTCGTACATTCTTCGTGGATAATGTTTCTTCCATTTCGTAACATTATTTTTACCTATAAAGCTGGCTCTCTTCTGGAGATGGGTACCAAACCCAATGTTTGGTTTTCAAACTCTTCTTCAGTGTCACTACTTTCTGATCACTCCTTCCACGTTATCGACTTCGTCTTCATCATCATCGCTGTCATAATTTTCATTGTCAGTTTTGTACCTTTTCCAATAATTTCAACAATATAGCCTGCTCCTTCTCGTAACCCATCAGTCTAACTGCAATTTAGAATTTGTATGAAAAAAAATAGGAAACCATTAAAATCCTTACGTAAGTTTAAATATTTTTACACAAAAGTAAAAAAGATATCTAAAATAGTCGCACCCGTGTTGCCTAATAAGTTTATTCCTGGGCATTGTGATCAAGTGTTAAGCACATCAAACACTGGTGGGCGACGCATTTGAAAGGTACATGGAAGTGGTGCGCCGTATCTCCTCCTATAGTAAAGATATATGAAATTGTATTATGCACCGGTCTCGTACACCGTGCGTGAGTAATGAAAGATTAAAAGGTTAAATAAACACAACCATACATTACTTATATAAAAATATTTAATAAACTTAATCTTATATACACACAATCCACGAATTAAATGTTTTAATAAAATCCAATAAATAAAATTTACACTTACGAGTATCAAAATGCACATGATATAATACTATTACAAATTTGTTATATTTACAAAATATATTAAGATGTCTATAATAGATATGCTTTTTTACAATTATGACAAATAATGTTCTACGTTTATAAGACATTTACATAAAAAAAGAATTTAAAGCTCCGTTTTGATATCTAATTAAGTTTTGCGGTTTCACCTGTATTCACTGTATTCTGTACATAATTTCATATTTACACAAAGCTCAATTCTCGATATAGTTCCGTCAATAAATAAAAATGTACATAATTAATTATGATATGCAAGTGTTACAAGTTTTGACTTTATGAATTTAGAATTACTGGCAATGGCAATGTTCAAAGAATGTTAACAGTTGAGATCCTGAATGTACACATTTGATTTGTTCATAAATAAATAAATACTTTGAAATGTAACTACTTTAATCGATCTATTTTTATTTTGTAATTGATATGATTTTTTGGCACATTAGAAACTAAATTAGTTGGATATGATTAAATATTACACAAAAAGTAGCACTTGCAACACAAGCATCATTTACATAACCAGTATTTAAACAAAGCTGCTTGTAGGTTGTTCTAAATAAAGTCCTTGTTTTGTACATTCTTTTCTAGGTGAAGAATCCTTTTGACTTTTAAAGAACCCATTCTGACCCCAATTCGAAGGTCTAATCGGCAGTATTTTCGGCTTAGGCGGCAAAGGCGGTGGATCCCCGCCCTTGCTATTGTGTAATGAATCGTTCGATTTAGAAACATTTTCAATGACGGTGATGTCTAGACAACTCTTCGTGGGCGTCGATTGATTGGACGAAGAACTCTCGTCGGACGACCCGAAAAATTTATTCGGCATACATATTCTCAAATTGTTACCTTTCGTCGTGTGCTGGTTCTGGTTGTTTAAAGCATACGAGTTGTTATTCTCATTCGGCATGATGGTGCGATTTTCGTAGTTCGAGTGGCCGTCCGATTTCGCATTGTTCGCAGTTCGGTCTTGTTTTGCTTCGCCGATGTAAAAGCGCGACGTTTCTATTCCGTTTTCATCGGGTCTTCGCAATTTGCGTCCGTTCGTCGTGCTGTGGTTGCTTTCCTTGGCTTTGAGGAAATCGGGAAGTTCGAAATTGATTTCCGTGCCTCGTTGATCTTCTAAACGTGATCTTTGGGCTCGGCTCAGTCCTTCATATAACTCTGCAAGCAAATTAATTAATTTAATAGGCTGTGTTTTACTGAAATTTCAAAGACGAAAAGCAACAATTAGGTTCTCCATGTGATCTAAGAATATTGTAATAATTGATAGCTTTAAATTATTTATGATTGATTTAATTAATTATTTAACAACATATGAATTTCTTTAAGTCATTGAAATCATACAAAAACAAAATAGACAATACATGTAGAAGAAGCAATAGAATATTAAAATTAAAAAAAGTTGATATGTACCTTCATTACTTACCATCACTTTCACTGCACGCCATTTGCAGTTTAACACCGGGTTTCCATTTGGCAATTAATGGCTTTTTTGCGACGCCATTCATGTGTTCCCCCGTAACGTCTTCCACACTACTATTCGTTGAATTCCCCTTGTTTCGACTTGTCAGCTTCTTTTTTCTATCGTGTACCCCTGAGTCTTTTCGTAAAAATCTCCCTAGCAAACCCGATGAATGTTCCGAACCCCAATCTTCACTCTATAATAAATACAAAAAGTTACGACCAAAATTTAATAATAATTGCTCGCTTACCTTGACAGAACTTTTGTCAGATCTGGGTTTTAAGCAAGCAGATTCGGACTTCTCTTGTAAAATATCTTTGTACACCCTATTAGTGATTTCATCCAGTGATGGCAAGACTTTCGTTTGAGTTATTTTAATTGTCGGTATAGCTGCCGATGGAACTTTTTCGCACTCTTTTAATTGTACGGACATTGTGCAGTCGTCGAATATGGTCACAGATTGGTTGATATCGGTTAGGCTGTTACCAAGTAGTACGTTGCATTCGTGCAATTTAAAGCCGTATCTGTTCAAGACCTGTATTAATACTTCGTTGAGAAATTTCGACGGTTTAGATTTGACGGAAATCATCTTCTGATTCGGAAGGCTCAACTTAAATTGTATTTTGTGCGCTACGTTTACTTCACAGCCTGCCAGTTTCATTGAGGGCTCATTAATATCCAAACACTGAAAGAGAATTGCTTTGTTTTTAAATAAATTAAAATATTTCTTATAAATCATTTGCAACAGCGAACAAAATGGCATAAATTTTAAAATGTTAGCTTAAGTGATAAAATTGAATCGCATGGTTTTCTAGCCATTAGCTAGCAATAGCATAGACATAAAGATATGTGGTGTTAAAAGATTAGAACTAGACATGTATTAATAAGCACGCCCCTTCTAAGACAAAGCAAGCAACGGAAGCGACACAGATACATACTTTTGAGTGTTTTTCAATGGTAACATCGTACGTCCGAAACGATAGACCCCGTTTGTCCAAAAGTCTATTAACAAGTTGCTGAATCGTTTCAGACTGACGTATTTGTACGACGGTTGTGCTTTCGTTGCCTATATTGACTCTACATAGTGTTGGTCCAGCTGTCGATACAATGTTTAAGTCATCTTGGTTACACTTTGTCGAATCCTAATTGGAAAAATAATCGTGAAACAACATTAAAAAAAAACTATAAAATTCTGTTATGGTTATGACACATAAACAGCATATGTACTTCGATTATTAATGGTACTTCGTAAATACTTTGATCAGGGCTTAGTTTTATACGTAACAGGATCACAGGCAATGTTTTTTTCAATTTAATACAATTTAACTAAAGTTCACTAAGAAAACTAATTAAATGCATAATTCTCCTTCCCCAAGGCAGTTGCATCACTGCATTAAAAAAAAAACTCTCACGATAAAATGAATTAGTAATTTGGAGACTGTGGTTGGCAAATAAAATGAAACAAACTTGCTCTTACCACACAGTACTGTGTGGTAAGGGTAAGTTTGTTTCATTTTATGATAAAATGAAATAAAAATCAGTGATTGTTTATATCTTGGACAACACTGTTTGTTCTTCGTTCATATATAAAAAAAACTTACTTTATTAGAACTGATGGCTAAATCCAGCGATGTAAGTGAAGATTTGCTGCTGTGAAGATCGTTACCATTATTTCTTCCAGCTTGATTGGCCACGTTATCCGTTGGTTCGCCCTTTCGTGAGTTGTATTCAGTCTCTCCCCGGTCTTTCGACCTGGATCGGTTTTTCCTGTGCCACGGAAGCAGCGATTTTCGGCGCCTGTCCTCCGCGTTGCTGAGCGATTTTTTCAGTTTACTCGGCGTGCTGGTGGGTGGTTGTATCAAGAGTCCGTTGTCGAATTCGGGGCCGTCGATGTTGCCCGACAGGCACTGTTTGTAAAGGTCGGATTTCAGAAATCTCGGATAGCTGTCGAATTTCATCAGGTTGAATATCTGTTTTTGTGCGAGGTCGAAGAGCGAGCTCCCGGCTTCCTGAAGCGATTGTTCGACGAACTGGCGGGCCTGCGAGTCGACGTTGACTGCCTCCGGGGCGCCGATGCATATGTGCTGTTGGAAGATCCTGTGCGCTTCGTTCGTCTTTTCCGCGCCTTGCGGCAGCTGCTTGAAGCGCTCGCATGCCGTCCAGAAGTAGATGTTCTCGGCGCTGAATTCTTTCTTCAAAAATTCCTGTAACGAATAAAATCCAGATTACGAAAGCGATTATTTTCAGTGGAGCTTCGGTTCACCTCGGAAATATTTTTAAGAATGTTATGTAATGCCAATAATGTTATTAGTATTATCAATTTGTATCAATTTATAAACTAACTTTGTTTACATTATCCTAAAAAATAACCAGTTTACTTCACACCAAATTCGCGACGCGTTAAATGTAAATATAGAGAGCTTAATCGCACAGGAATGCATTACTTAAGACGACACTTGTTGAACAGAAATATTTTGTAACCCAGTGATGACTATCAGCAGCTCCATTTATGTAACTTTTGTAGTGCTAAACGAAACATCGATAAGAAATATTATTACTACGGTTCCTAGAAGTAAAAAGATAAGTTCATAACCAATAATATTTTTCTATTTAAGTCTGATATAAAAACAACTTCTAGCGATTTCGAAAATGTAAATGGGTTCTATTTTCTGAAAATCGTGAATATTAAACATTATCGAAAAAATGGTTAATGCCAATAATTAAAAATTATTCCTATAATGAAATAAACACGAATCTGAGGAAATAAAAACGAAAACAAGGGAAAAGAGTCATAAGAAAATGAAGACAATTAAAACTAAGAAAATGCAGACCAAACAATTAAATTATAGTAGAGCAAATTTGAATTTTTTAAGTTTGATATTTACTCATTGGCATTTTAACAATTTATTCGCATTTTAGACAATTTTGTCATTGTTTGCTTTTGCAGTTTATATAATTTTAATAATTACTTGACATTTTTCTGTGTTTTAAAATATTTTATTAATTCTTTAGCAATTTTAAAAAAAAATTCGCTCTTTTTCACTATTAAATATTTTTTTAATATCTTTAATAGTTTTTTACGATTTTCATTTAATCCAATTGTAACTAACAACATAATTAATGTTGTCACTGTTTGCATTTTTAAACATTTTTATGTTTTTTTTTTACATTTCATTAATTTTCCTTTTTTTATTTTCAGAAAGTTTTGCAATATTTTTGGAATTTGAAAATGGAAATAAATAAAAGTTTTTAATTTCTTAGAATGTTTACGTTTTGTTTTGAATTTTTTTATTTAGGCAATTTTGTCAATTTAGCCTTTGGCACGTTCGACATTATTATTATTTAAAAAAATTTTGATGTATTTACCAGTATGACGTTTTAGGAAATAAGAAAAATAAATTTGTTAGAATTTTATCATTTTCGACATATTTAAAATTTTTAAGAATTTATTCACATTTTTTTGAATAACGAATAATTTTTGGCAAATTTGCAAGTCTAACATTTTGGATCATTTGTTAACATTTTTCTGCTTTTAAAACTATTGTTTTTTTGTAATTTTGTATTATTTCATTTAAAACTGTTTTTGCTTTTTTCCATTTTCGTAACAATTGGTATTTTTTCAATTGTTTTTATTTGAGCTAATTAAGGCATTTGAAATTGTTCACATTTACAATATTTAAATTGTTGTCGATTCTGGATTTTTGCATTTTATACAATTTTAACATTGATTTTTTTATTTTTTCGCGTTTTTCAATGTTTGACATTATTTGCATTTTTAGAATTATCGACAATATTGTCAATTTTGCAACTGTTTGCATTTTTAGGCATTTTCATAAATGCTGAAATTTCAGCAGAGTTTGTTTGTAATTTGGGCAATTTTATTGGAACACGAGACTTTTTCGTCCCAATCTTGGCCCTTATAACAAAGCACGCCAGTTCGCACTTGCGTGTTTCATAATTTTTAATCAATAATTGTGATACAATTTTATCATATTTTTTTGTATATGCCATTTTAGTTTATCACAATTTTGATGAGTCAAAATAATTCAATTTTTGGATCTTGGTTAATTTTAAAATTCATTTGAGATTTACGACAATTTCTAGTTCCAATATTTTCACAAATAATAAAAAAAATGTATGTTAATGGTTTTAGAGTTTTCGATATTTTAGACGATTTCTGTAAATTTCGACAATGACATTTTTAATCATTTGAATGCTGGGTGTTAATTTACATTGTTTGTTCATTTTGCAAACAATTTTATGTTGTCATCGTTGGCACATTTAGTTGATTATAATCTATTTTGCATAAGACACTTTATTGCTGTGTACTATTTTGACAATATGGGTAATTTTAATAGAGTTTTTGTAATAATTATGTACCAGTGAATTTCGTTTTTTCGTAGAATTTAATATCAAAAATTTTACTTAAAATACAAAGTAACGGTGGCTGTCAGATCCAATCTAAAAAACGCTATAAAAATGAGTTGTAATCGGAAAGGAAGGTAGCTACGTATTTAGTTTAAAGGCAAATCAAGGATATTTTCTAAATATAAAAAAGTATGCAGTTTATGAGAGGGGGGAAATAAAAGCACCGTCGTAATGAGAAGACAATAGTCGTTAATTTTACATATATTACAATTAAAATGAAAGACGAATTATTGATGATAAAAATATGTAGGAAATACATAAAACTATAAAACTTTAACAGATCCTAGAATAATCGTATTAACCTTTGCGATACTAAAGGGGGGTCTTAAGTCAGTGTCGTTGTATCTGTTCTACAGTGCACGTCGCTTTGATAAGAAATTTGATAATATCATTATTAGGGAACGGCGTTTGGAAGAAATAATGCATTAATTTTTTTTACAATTTGACATGCTTTTGCATTTTATAATAAAATTATAATACGACAGTTATTTTATTTTTTCCGTTGTTCGTTGTAACTAAAAGCAAATATTTTCCAGCTATGGTTATTATTATTAATTACTATATATCTAATTTCAAGCACAGATAGAGGTGTGGTATGTTGTGTAATTTACGTTCGTCACATTTTACACAATTAACGTGTAAAATTGCTTAAATGCCGTAGAACGTGCCTCAATTCTACGGTTAAATGCGGGCTTTGTGCATCAATCATCAGGTATGTCCACCTCGGCCAATAACACCATAACATATATTTGCCGTTTGACATAAACGTTACAGATGTAGTAACGTTAGTTTTAGTAATTAACACAAACATCTGTCGCTATTTTACGAAAAAGGGTATGTAGCTCTCGTAAATTTGCAATTAAAAAGAAACAAAAACAATTTATAAGAGCTTCAGTTAGTACTGATGATGATTTTTATTGTGTAAGTTTGTTTGCTTTAACTTCATGAGTTTCACGCACATAAGCAATGACATTTTTTTTTAAAATAACGTTTGCAAATTATTACAAAAATAAATTGAAATTTAATTATCCGGTATCGGGCACGTACGCACGAACGTGCTTAATGTGCAGGTCATTCATCTACGAGCAGGATTGGATTCAAAATTCCCAAGCGACTGACAATAATCCCTCAAAGATAAAAAGAATGTAATTCTTACCGCAAAAGTATGTAATCCCACGCGACACTCGAGCAGTTTTTCAATCGACGTCGCCCAGCCGACAGGTCCTTCACCATTAGACTTGTGCTCTCCATTCTCGTGGCACTAGATAACACAAAACAACGCAACAATTAACAATGTATTAATACCGACGAATCGCACAACGCCGACAGCCATTACATCGTAAAGAGCCCTTAAACGAAACACGCAGCTGCTCTTAGCGCCAGCGAATGGCCGCATTATCGGAAGTGAATAAACTTCGCGAGCACAATTAAATTTGATTAACCGATATCTCCTACATTATGCAATGGCATCGTTGTGCGACTATTGAAAATTATACGAGAGCTACTGAATAAAATACGAGAATGCTAATTTATAAGAGTTAACAAGCACCACAAACTACGTGATAGAAGCCAAAGTACACAGACAACAAAAATATGTGAAAATGTAACCTCCGAGGAAACGCCTCATACTGAAATCTAATGTTAACAAAATTTTATTATAAATTAAAATTAGGCATCTACTTGGAGGTCATAATTTTCAATTTAGCCCAGGCCATGAAAGCAGTCTTTTATGTAATGAATTGTAAAACAATTAGAATGATTATCTGGAAAATTCTCTTGGATTTTCGTTTGAATGCTACCTTAAAATATATTTGACAAGATTTATTATTATACTTATACTTATTCCTACATAATTTATTCCTACATACGCTTTTACTGTATAAACTAGGGAGAGCCATGTAAAAACCTAGTTAGAGTATTGGAGCAACATTTAATTCGAAATAATATTCAAATATCACAGTGTTTTATTTCACGACTGAATACTCAAGAAACCAAATAAGTTCCGTACAAAATAGATAAACTAACCTGCGCTAATCATCGGTAAATAACAAGGACAAAGATATTCAATTAGAAGTTTTTCTCTAATTGTTCGGTTCTGGTCTCAGTTATAATGAAGACGTTCTAAAAATATAAGTGCATATGACTTGACCACCGTGGAACCAAATAACGTTGACACGTAGTTTTGCTGGTAAAGGTTTCAACGTTCCATGATTAATCATTCTAATTGCGCCAACTCGATACGTTTTTAAAGTCGACGGTACTCAAAGGTATAGGTACCTGTGGCGCGACATCAGGTGATGCTAATATGGATTTTGGTCTTCGGTCGGACGCACGCCTGAAAGAGTTGAGCCGCTTGAAGGGAGGTCGTAGAGAACCAACCAGGCCGCCACCAATACCGCAGCCCTCGCTACCATGCAACCACAACCGCGTAATTAGTTTTTTCATCAACACACTATTGGGGGTGTTCACATAATCATCAAAATAGAAAAATATTCGTTGAAATTTAATTAAACATTGGACAAATATTTGTTCGATCTTATATATTATTTGTAGAATTTATATAATGTCTGTAGTATTATATCAGCTAACCCAAAAATGGGCGCTTTCGGCGGGTAAGCCAGAAAACATAGCAGATAATTTTATCCCATTAATGTCAACGTCAGTAATTATTATAAATGAAGAAAAAAACTCAATATGACAATTCGCTATTCGCTTCTGTCTATATATATATGTAATAATAACTCATAAATCCATCCGACTATTGTGTAAACCGGATATAAGTCGTCAATATATCATGTCGTCCGGGGGTCTAATTTCAACAAAGTTGAGTCTTATGACATGCATCTGTTGGTAAACTAGAGCATACGAACTCATGACATATGAGTATTGAATAACGGGTCAATCTCCAGTCTACAAGAATATATTATACTCTCCTAACCTAGTATACAGGTACATTGAATACATTGTGTTCATTATCTACTAATAAAACTTCTGCGAATTGAACGAATAAGGATTTCAGCCTAGCCAATGAAATGACGTAACATGTTAAACTTAGTCATTATAGTTTAAATAAACTAAATAACTACAATATTCATTATGACAGATTTATAACATTTCGTAATAATTTGATGTTAACAAGAAGTATACATCTACAATCACGTGTGAATGCAGAGGAAACTTTAAGGAATTTATTTAATTTGGTTTATAATATAGCTGGTTAAATTTTGAATTTTAATAAATTCAAAAATTTTATTTGTAAAAAAATATTTCATTAAACTTTGAACAATTGTGCTGTAAACTATTCCTATGTATATCATCGATTAAGGGCGTTACTCATTGCTCAGTATCATCAGTAGGATATTTTTTGCGAATTAAGGCAAAAATGAAATATTAATTCATTTTTTATTTTTGTCTCAATTGACTGTAGCAATCGAAATAGATCACAGAAGCTACTAGCAACAGTTTTGATTATTAACACTTGATGATTCTGTAGATTTTTCTGTAATTGAATCGTTGATTTGACAGATCTCGTGTTAATTAGTGGCAATCAAAATTATTAAATGATTGCTGAGCAGCCCGAAGAAGTGTGAAATGGCCATACTGCCATTACGTTCTTTTTGCAAATTCAACTTATTTTTTACAGTTTTCCATGATTGAGTTGTATATATTTTTCCATCTATGCAAAATGAATGAAAAGTAAATAATTAAACAACAAATACTGCTAATCAGTCATTAATCTTAACGAAAATCCATTTGAATAGTAATGTAGATTTCCCCGTTGGTTGTGTTGTATCTTCTTCTGTATCCTATCCAAGCCACCTTGCATCTTTTGCGTCCTTTCCTGACCTTTATGCACTTCCTTTTGTATCATTTCCTAAGTTTCTTGGATATGCTGTCTGCGTTCAGTATGTCCTTTCGTGTCGTTCCTGAGTTCCTGACATTCGTGCACGCCATTTGTTTTATATTTGTCATCAGCTGTAAAGTTTTTATGGATTTGTTTATTAAATCTTCAATTTTCTTCTCGTACTTTGCCTGGTTTCTATTTTCTTGTGTTGTTTATCTCTGATCTCTAATAAACTTGGTGAAACTGCCTTTGATACCCTTTTCCTCGGCATATTTACTCCACTAACGACGATCTCAGTACATCGTAGTTGAATTGATGTATTCTGCACGTGTACCCAAATCGAAGATATGCCACTCGCTTTATTTTTCAAAGGATTTTTTTATGTTCTAAATGAATGATGATTGTTGTATAATTTTAACTTTATTTAGCATTTCAACTAATTAACAATGTAAGCAGCCTTTGCTATATATGTATAGTTCGGAACAAATAAAATGGCTGAAGCTGAATGACAAGAAACAACGAAGCTAATCGAATTGGTGTAAAACCTCAAAAACAAAGAAAAATAGTACTAATAAATGAACAGCAAAATAAAAAATAAGAAGTATCGTTTGAAAACAGGAATAAATGTCGATAAAAATATATTGCAAACAGATCCAGGCACGGAAAGCTATAAAAGAAACGTCAGAAAACGATGACAGTAGTACCAATTTGACCGTAAATAAAGAATAATAAAGAAGAAAAGGGATTTGAAATTGACATAACAATTCGAAATTGACATAACACCAGGAAAACAACAGTAAGTGTTAAATCAAATTGATATTCTGTCCATCTGTAAATTCCAAGCATCTAAAATAAATTTTCATAACGAAATCCAAAGAATTCTTAAAGATATTTTAACTTTGTATTCAGCACACGAACCCACGTGATTTATTTTATAAATAAGTATAATATTTAAAAGGTACCCTGAGTTAAATTTAAATTCAATTAAATTCTTGTTTAAGTAATTTTGTATTTTTTTAACGTAGTGTTTTGGTATTTAAAATTTTCCATTATTTGATTTAATTAATTAATCGAATTAAAAAGCACAATTTTAATAATAAATTAAAATAATTACTTCATATCAATATATATAATATTTAAAATCGCGAGGACCTTCAATATTTTGACTGTAGCTTAAACTATAGGCACTGTCGGTGCATATGTTAATTTTAGCAATAAAGTTGACAACCTCGCTACCGAATCTCGAGTCCCGTGCATTACGATAAATGGCGCAAATGGCAAAAAATTTTATCGCGTTCCAATTTTACTTATCGCTTGCTCAAATACGCAGATACGGAATATGTTGCAATTGAATTCCTTCATACAAGGGCGAAACGAAGTGACTTCCTTCTTGGCCCAGATATATCGTGGAATAAAAATGAGCGAATGGCTCCCTTATAACATTATTGTTTGAAATAGTTTAAATTTTTGCGCTTCATTCTGCATAAATTTTTCAAGTGTCATTTTTTGAATTTCAGACAATTTTGAAATTTTTGTCGCTTCTTTCCGAGCATACCAGGGTCGAATTCCACCAGAGGGGTTACCCGTAAAAAATATTTGCATAAATCTGCATTTGAAAACCACATGATTCAAGATATCGACCCAAAAGGGTCATCCAAACATGTCAAGAATAATTGAAAATATAAAAGCACAACTTGCAAAAATTCAAAAGGGAAAATCGTATCAGGGGCACAAGCCGAATTTAAAAACAAAACAACGGAGGATAAAACTCAGATACTAAATGAACAAAAAAATCTGTTAGTCACTTGCAGCAAATTCCATTTTTATTTATGATTTGATTATCGATTTGATTGTCGTGTTTCTTTTTTACTATTTTTCATTTTATTCAATTTCGAGATAGTATTATCTGTTATTTTTGTTTATTCTTCGGTTTTATTTTTTCGTGTTTTAATTAAATTTTTATTTCTGTTTTGTTAAGTTTATAGTTTTTTGTTTATTTTTCTGCTTGTCTTTTCTATATCTTACTTCTCAATTATTGGGTTTATATTTAGTTAATTACTTCCCTATTTTTATGACTATAACACTATTGATTAAGTAAAATGTTATCAATTTCCGTAAACGTCATTTAGTGTAATGTGCCAAATTCAATACGACAAATCATATCTAAGTCCATTCGGACTATTTTTAAATTGTGACTGTGCACGCTCTAGCGCCCAAAACTTTGAAGCTAAAAAGAAGAAAACATTCTGTTTCTACATTCTTTCGAATAAGGAGCATAAGGAAGTATAAGAAAGTTCAGTGCGGGCCACCGCAGATTTTTAAAATACATAATAACAGAAAAATGTTCAACATTTACTTTTTTCTTGCATCTTTGATAAATTAATTTTAACTTAATTTAACAACTAACTTTCTTGTTATTCGTTGTTGAGTAGCTCTAACAAGAGCGAAACTCGAAACCAGTGGTCCAGTGACCCAACTACGTTCTTTTTGAAATCCATTTATATTAATCTTCGTGGCATGATTTTTGGTGCATCATATTATCATCAGTACAGTATATTATTTCAGGGTATTGTTTGATTTCATCAATACTGATAGCATTGTCATAAGATTGATCGATTGATTCATTGGTCCACTAGATGGAACAGATATTTGAAAGATAACGTAATTTTTCGCCATGACAATGCATAGGGCAGTACAAAAATTAATCTCATTTGTTTTCGTTAGGCGCATCCCACCCTTAACATTGATCTCCACTTACCAACGACTATCTGTGAAGGCGTTATACACAATGTCGTCGAAGAACTTGTTGAGCGCTTTCTTTACACCCATTGCCTGCGTTAAAATTTCACCGCGAACTTATTTTTTATTATTATTTAAAACGCACATATCCACCACCTGCACCGGCGGCGTTGCGAAACCTAGTACGCAACTCGTCGACACGAAACGACACACTAAACAGCACAAATGAAAAATGTTGGCGCGCACAATCTAATCTCTCGAAACTTTGCTGATTAGGACGAACGATTAAATTTCAGTTTTCCTCGGTAAGTAGAACGCGATCTAATTGGGAAAATTACACCAATGCGCAGTAATTGTCATAATGGTTCGTAATGAATAAAGATTACCACGTTTCAAATTAGGATGAATATTGGCAACGTTCACAATGTAATTGCGGCAATCTATAGTTATTGAAGATAATTACGATAATTTAATATATCGTATAAAATAAACAATGGTTAATTCGTACTTGAGTGGGCAACTTTTTTAAATCACATAATTATAGGCAACTGATAATTTTGATGGGTAGGGTAAGAAGAAAAGAAGATAAAAAGATAAACATCCACGTAATAAGTTCTAGAATAGACAACTTCGTCTTCCGCAAGGAAGTGTATTAGGTCCTCTTTGTTCCTAGTTATTGTCAAAATTGAAAGAAAAAGTAAAATTCGAAATGTTAATATGTTATAAATGGCCTACAATATCACTATTGTGTCAAAAAAGATTTATTTGCTTTAACGACTTGCTAAACCACCTTAACTAACCCCATTCGGACAGAAAAATGAACAACAATATGAAGTCCAAATTAAATTAAAATAAATTAAATATTACTATAAATTTCAAAAACCTTTTGAAAATCGAAATAATTAGACATTTCAAATTAAATTGCAGCTATCGATATTATTCTTGCATTGGAATGCACTGGTTGATAAAAAATAGCTTGGGGTTTATATACATAATGGGTTTCTGTTATTACCGACATGTGGCCAAGATAAATTGAACGTCACAAGAAGTTTTTCTAACTAAATATTATTTCTTCCTTTCCTTTTCTTTTCTAGATATGTAGAATATATATTGAGGAAAGAGAAAAATCAATTATTTAAAATAATTCTCATTGCAAGGATTTATTCCACATTCGATGTTTTTATTTTTTTATACTGATTTCTAATTTAAACAAATTTGTTTTTCTTATTCGTGGTATTATTTCTTCACTCCATGCAGAGCGCATCGCAATCATTGTCGTATTTATTAAATTAATAATATCTTGGCACATTTTTTTTTGTAAATAAAAAACGGCCTATTTACTTGGAATTAATCGTCCAAGTGATAACTTTGGCGATACGTTGTGTATATATATTTGGTAGATAATCGCTCCCATTTCCTTCGCAGGGCGTGTGTCTTATCTGTACGTAGTTCGTAAGTAATGAAGGACAATTAATACTCAAAAACAAAATAAATGGTTAACAGGAGCCAATTCCTCTGCTAAAAAATCTGCAATGGTCCGCACTGAACTTTCTTATACTAAATAAATAAATAAATTTATAAACGCGATCACGATGACGAACGATGGCTATACTCTGTTCGTGCTACAAAGAATTTCAACAACGATTTCGCAGTAAATGGTAGATTTTTGGAAAGAACTTTCCAACCAACTTTTGTTTTGGATAATTTCGATAATTCCTACGCGATATGGAAAAGGTGATGAAAGTAAACCATCACTTCCGGTTGAGGTTGCTTTCAAAATGAGGTTTTCTTCCAAGAACCCCCACCATACAAATCCAATTCAATTCAACCCACCCCAGTCAAATCCATCTAACCCATCCCAATTCAACCAGACCCAACCCAACACAGCCAAACCCAACCCAACCCCATATGGGTTGGATAAATTTGAGGATAAAGGTATCGTATCTATTCAATTCTAAACGTCCAAAGTTTGTTAAACTCAATAAAACTCAATCAAATCACTATAAACTTGTTCGATGGTAAAATCAGCATCGTAAACATATTCCAATGGAACGCACTGTCCTCGAACCCTATGTGACGAACACGGGAACACACACATACACTGCCACAGCCTCAACCCTATTTGGATGAATATCAAACAACCTAATGAATGCAATCTGTAAACAAAATAAATTCAACTCAACGAGTTGATCCAAATTAAAATAGATAGTGTTGTCAATATTAGTTTAAAGGTCGTTGAACTGAACCAAATCATTGAACGAAATTTCAAGAACCAGGTGAATGTATAGCCGACAGTTTCCAATAAAATTCAACTGGGTTGGATTGGGTTAGGTTGGTTTGCAAATCGTTTGTTTAATTTAAATTGTTTTAATTTAAAATAAGTCGTTTAGTGTTGTTGCTGATAAATTTGCAAACGCAGGTGTTGCTGTTATAACTCCAAGCACCGATTCGTCGCAACATTGCTCCGGGTTGAGTTGGGTTGGGTTCAGTTGGGTTGGGGAATGATCAAACAGCGCCCTCTAATGACAATTAATGTAGATGTGGCCAATTACACATCTTCGTCATTTGATTGCACTTTCGTTGGGGCCTAAAGCAATTTAATGAAAAAACATCTTCCTCGTTTAATAGTAGTATGCATTCATTTAGATTGGATATTGGGTTAGACATGTTTGAATACGGATTAACGATCAAACATGATTTTAGGAATTCGTGTTTTAACCGTAAGTGCGTCACCATGAAATTTTAAAGTACACTTAAAAAGAAGAAAAAAACTTTTAGAACAAAATTTGTTTAAAATATGAATATTTTATAAGAACCACTTTTACGACAACCCGTTTCGAAATATTGGAAAAGGTAAGGAAATGTATTAGAGTGAACCACCACTTTCGGTTGAGATAATGCTTTAAAAAATATGAGGTTTCCTTCCGAGACACATACAAACGTGAAATTTAAATTTTCATAACACAAACAGGCGTCATGCTGAAAATAGTCACAATCGGTTCAGAGAAGGTCAAAACGTGCATTTCCGTCGATCTCGAGGTCGAAAATTTTCATGATTCCTAAACATCCTGATACATAAAATATAAGAAAGAAACAATCACCATAAAACCAATATATTTTCATTGGCAACCTTATCAATCATTTTGAACGTTGTACGTGATCCAGGCTGAGGCATGTAACCAGATATCATACCAAATAAGAAAAGGGAAGCTATGAAGGTAGTAACGCACCAAAACAGAACGTGCTATTGTTGAAATGCAATTTGTTGGTTCGCAAGTGTTTGTAATTAATGCTTTAATAGGCCAATTGAGAAAAACACGAACCACTTGACGGTGCACTTGTAACACCAACGAGAAGAGAAACATTGTACGAACCCCAATGAAGCAATAACTAACATTTACTTATGTTCATGTAAGGTACTCAATTTTTTATTTCGGTAATGGTCCGAACAATTTTGCACAAGATTAGTCTTTTAATTTTTGTCACAAATAAAATCGCAGTGGTAGACATCGAAATTGGAACATGCAACATCACTGCCGCCACTTATTATTGGAAATTAATTGCATCAAGTGGGCGTTTGTACTATTGCTTGAGGGGTCAACAGGTTAAATTGTTCACTGATTGGACAACGCATCTATATGTTCACTTTCTATATTTATAACTTTATTTTTATTACTCGTACAACATTTTTTATCTACATAGGTTTACATAAATATTGTTTAAAAAAAGATTGTATGAATATATAATAAATAAGTGGATAGAAATTGTAATGCAGTTTTTAAATAAATTATTTTCTAAAATCGAATGGATAAATACTAAAAATTTAGATGAAATTTGTTGGTAGTTTTCTATGGATTTGTATTAAAATTAGTTCGTGTCTTTAATATTTATAAACATTTACACAATTAACCTTTCAGGTATGAAATTAATAAAAATAAAAAGTCCAAAAGTATAAATGTTTAAAATATTAACATCGAATTACTTTAATGTATACAAATAAATGTCTAACGTATTCGAATAAAATTCGCTGGGAAAGAATTGCAAACATCGTTTTAATACAAAACGTGTACGTAACGTTGAAGTTTAACAAAAAATGTCCTTGGGTTTAATTGAAAATTATATTATATTATATATGGATTGGCTACCTCAGCAATACCGTGAGAGAAATTTAAATATCGGTGGAGAAAATTAAATATAATTTATATTTTATGCAATGTAATACTCGAAGAAGTTAGATAAATATACCTCAACATCTGTTGTGAATCGTTTTTTTTTTATGAAGCGACCATGTCGTCCAACCTGATACATTTCATCGCCTTAATTTTTTCGACGACTCTAGCTGGTCGAACATTTGTTGAACGATGCACACTTGTGTCGATAAAGTATCGTAAATCTATAGTTCGAGACAATTATATTATAAGTTCAAAATAATTATTTTATACTAAACTGATTTTCGTTGTATGATCGTGCATGTCCGTATCGGTGACTTCATAATTGCATTCGGCTACCACAAGATCACCTTATACGGCGCTAGAACCGCTGCGTATTATTTAAGCGCTGTATCTACGAAAAATCGTAAAAATTTGTTGTTCCGATTCCTCAGTATATTTTAACGGCTGGGTTTGTTTGTAACGGGATTCTTTGACGAATGTTTTCGAACGCTACTCATTCTAACTTATTTAATCATCCTAAACTTAAATGAGTTTATTCTTCTTCTTTCGAAGACCTCGCGGTTTGTTTTTTCTTCAAAGTCAAGTTCGATTTTCTTGGGACGTGGACTTCCAGCTATCTATCCATCGCTTTGGTGGTCTTCCCCTTGGCCTGCTTCCCTCTGGCATGTCTTCCAGCGCTGCTCGGGCTATCCTTCCTGTTTCCATCCTTCTAACATGGGCGACTCCTTTGTCTCCCCATCTCACCACATCTTCCACTCCGCAGATCCTTCTCATTTCGTCGTTTCACAGTCTGTCATGGAGTATTTTCCCAGCTATTGTTCTAAGGGTTTTCATTTCTGATGTCCTCAGCATCGATTTTGTTTTGTTAGTGTCTGCCCTGGTTTCTATTCCATAAATTAGTATCGGGCGTACGCACGCTTTGTATATTCTCGTTTTGCTGTCGATACGTATGTGTTTGTTATTCCACACGACGTCTCTTAAGCATCCCGATATGATGCTGCTCTGTTTATTTGATGTCTTAGTTCTTGTGTTGGGTTGTGGTAACTTAGTGTGTCCGCTCCGAGGTATCTGAAATCCATCACCCACTGCTGCTACTATCAATTTCTACTTTCCATCTCACGGGGTCCCTGGAATAGGTTGTTGTTTTTGTTTTCTTGTTTGTTATTACCATATTATATTTCAGTGCCACCTGATAGAAGCGAAACACCTGTCGCTGTAGCTCGTTTTCCGTATTGGCCATGATAACTGCATCGGCATAGCAAATTTTACCGAACTGTCTGTGTTTTACTCTGTATCCGAGGTTCAGGGAGTTGATCTCGTCTATGATGTTGTCCATTATCAAGTTAAATAAGAAGGGGCTGAGACTACCCCTCTGTCTCATGCCGCCGGACATTGATATGCATTTGGATGTTTTGTCATTTGCCTTGATCGCTGTAGTGTTATTGGTGTTAAGTTGGTGTATGATATCGACGATCTCCGATGGTACTTGCCTCTCCTGTAGAATATCTATCACTGTCTAGTTGTACTCTACCAAACACCTTTGTGAAGTCTATGAAGCATATTGTATTCTATTGCTTTTTCTTTAAGTTTATGTGTGAATATTACTGCCATCTAGACGTGTTACGCACACTTCTACATAATTAGGTCTTAATTAGTGCGTTGGGCTTTTGATCTGATGAGCCCATGGAGGGCGAAACAGCCATCACCTTAATACTGAACTTCATTTTCATTCTAAACTACATTAACATTTGGGAGTACGTAGTTCATATCAATGTTTGACATAGTTTTTAGACTACTCTGCTGTTAAAATTAAACGAAACTGTTTACATGTCAACCAATGAAGCAGAAAATATATGAAAATTAGATTGGGGGGGGGGGGGCATATGCGATTACAAGATTCGTCTAAGGAAAAGAGATTCGTTAAGTTCCGGATTAACTTTGCAATTATTTAATTTCAGAATCCATGTGTAATTTTTAAAACATTTTTTCGTATGTTTTGAATTTATGGGCGACTTGAAATAAGTAAATAAGTCATGAAAATTGAAACTTTTCCGGAAACAAATTAATTTTGAAACATTTCCATGTTATAACTTTGTAAAATGGATAAGTAATCAAACGATCTTAAAATGTTCTCATAGCAGCGAATATTTATTTAAATTGTTCGAACAATGAAACAATTCACATTAAAGAAATTAAAAATGTTTCATGTGGTGTATTATAACGCCAAATGTTGTTAACGTATAATGATTGTAGACACAGTAATAAAATTACAATTTAAGATTATTTTTTTAAAACAGTTCGTTTAAAACAATAAAAGAAACCATTAAAAGTGATTACGAAATTTCTTAGAAAATTGTGCGCAAAGCAATCAACGGGGAAAGATAAATCAGACAAATATGTACATTTCTCTATTATATTGCTGAAATTTACCCGTAAAACTATCAATGATAGGCCTATTGTTATAGGGGATTCAAGTGACATATTTACGGAACACACCAAGAATTGTCTAAAATTTTGAGGCAATCAATTTTGTGTAATTTAAGTTCGTATAACGAATTTACTTTTCATTATCTGTACTGTTTCAAAACCTCATCTTTGTTTTTGTTTTCCGTAATATTCAGATTAAGTTTATGAATAATCTAGTTCACGGCTAAAATAAACTTCTGCTTTTCGATCGAACGCAACACAAATAATTTTATGCAAGATTTATGGGTAATTTTTGCAAGTAATTAATTTGCACCCCAACTTGTGTAGCATTTGCGTTCAAGATGACGCCGCGGGTGTTTATTTCCATTCAATCGTGCGTGTTTACAGTAAACTTAATCATTTCGTAACTCGAAACGCCGACAAAACATCGCTATCGCAATAATTGCGGCGAGGTACCGAGAAGTGATGAAACGTTGCCCAGTTACTTTAGAATTAAATTTCAGTCGACGATTTAACCCGAATTGGTTATTACAGCGAAATGGAGAGAAATAGACCGGCGAGCGTTCCGTTACAACATTTCCGACCGACTAAATACGAGAGGCACATCGACGAACGATTTTTTTTTATCGCATTCATGCTTCAGTACTTCGTTACAGAATAGTTCGGTTGGTTTCATCATAATGGAAAAACGAAATATTTTTACGATATTAGTTTTAATATAGAAGCGTCCATGGTCGACTAGCGGTCGGTGTTTTTCTGAGTAACAAGCAACGGAGAACAAAATTGAAAACCGTTGGTACGAAAAACTTTACAATAAATTAAGTAAATTTATTTGAACCAAAATAACATCGAAAACCAAAAAGAATTTAAAATATTTATTATAAAGGTAATAGTAAACTAAATAAAACTGAAAGTGAAACAAATTTGACAAAAGTAAACCAAAAAATAGAACAAAATATATTAAAAATGAAACAAAACATGGAGCAGTCGAATATTGAACAAATTAAAACAAAATAAATGAAAATAATAATATAAATAAAAACTGACCATTTTTTTTTAAACTTAGAACCTTTACAAAAAAATCAAGGTGAAAAATTAATAAGAATCCACAAAACTCAATTGCAAATTAAACTGAGTTAAAAATGCAAGGAAAGCAGTGAAAAAGAAATCAAATTACAGTAATAGGAATGACAATTAAACTAAAATGCGATACAACTATGTAACTAAATTAATAATCAAAGGAATAAACACATCAATTAAACAAGACAAATAAAACATTTAAATGGAATGAAAAGAGAAAGAACGAAACTAACAAAATGAGAGCAATCAAAAATAAAATAAGCAAAAGTAAACGAATTACAATCCAATTAATGAAGTTAAACGAAATTAATTTAATTTTTTTCATAATTGAAAATATGAAAATTGATGTAAGATAAAGTAAAATGAAATTGCTGGTCGTTGTCTTGATCATCAGACTGGTAACCTAAGGGCTAACCAAACTAAACCAAACATATGAAACTTAAAGAATAATAGAAAGTTAAACAAACCAAATGTAGCAAAAGGAAAAATTAATAATGGAGCACAATTTAAACAAAGAAATTAAAAAACGAAAGAAATAAACAAGTAAAGATTAAGCAAATAGAAGAACGAAGAAATCAAAAGAAACAAGTCTATAAATAGAACGTCAAAGATAAACTCAATAAATCGAAGATGATAATAATCCTGATAATTTTGAAAACGGAAGTAAAATGCATCAAAACCAAGCAAACGAAACTGTAAGAACCAAAGTGTGGTCAAAAGCGAAAACGAAACGAATTAAATCTAAAGAAACGAAAATGAAACGAGGGAAATAATTACGAGAGAAATGAAGATTAAACAACCAGAACTGGAAAAAAATTAAAGAAAATAAAATAACAACAACAACAAAAGACAAAATAATGTAAAAAAAACTACGGAGGAAAAGATGAAAAAAAAACATCAAATCTATAAAACAGTGCATGGAACTAAATAAAGTAGCACACAATTCACCACAATCTTGGGTTTGGGTTGTGTTGCTTTGGGTTCGGTTAGGTTGTGCTAACTTGGGTTCGGTTGACGTTGTCATCGAATGTTTAAAATAATACATTAATAACGATGTTTTAAACGAATATGAAAATTACGAGAATAACGATGTCGCCGCAACTGTAACAAAATAAACACCAAATAATCCCCGAACTAAAAAATAACCAGAAATAATTTAACAACGTGCTACATTTATACGACGTCGACGGGTACTTTTCTTTTTGCGAGTTCGTGACTCCCACGTGCGTCAACTTGTACCATAAACAATAAACGAAACGATAAAGATGTAAAACAAACTGAATTCCATTCAACTTGCGCACTTGCTTCTGCATACGAGACTCGTTTCATAAAGAGGTTAAATTTCTTATTATGACATACTGACGTTAGTACAAGGCTAATTGGAATTCAACGGATGAACGAGCACTATTTTAAGATCGCCGGTACAAAATGCGGTCCTTATTCAGTGCCGTAGGATGCACGAACAGCGAAATACTAATTTTTATTGCATTGCGTCGAATTTAAATCACATGCGCATTCTTTTTTAATTGAAAAAAAGACTGTCATTGTTTAATTACGTGTATTACGTAGAATTAACGGTATTTATTGTCTCATTGTTTCGTTAGAAATACATCATATTGAAAATATTAAAGTGTAAAAAATCGCTTTTTGTGCAATGATTAAAAAATAGTTTTTATCACGTCCTACATATTTTTTACGAATTAATTTAATGAAGCATTTTTCTAACATTTCAAATTAAATAGATATTGTTTGACGATAACAAGAGAAAATCCTTAAAAACATGGTGCGCAATAATTACGTTGTTGTTTTACTTTTCTACATTTCATAATAATTATTTAGACGATAATCACATATTATCACACGTTATCGTTCGTACACAAATATTCGAAGGTGAAAATTGCAAATATTTATTCGCGCCGGAAAAACATTATTTTCAGGAAAACCGAGTTCGCGTTTCAGCTGTGTAATAAAAAAATAGACGACTCCAGTTTTTTTTTTTCGATTGACGCGACTAAGTAAATTGTGTATTTCCGGTAAGTATCAGTTTCGTAACTGCACTTGTCGAACACCGATCCTTGGCAATTAAATTAACTAAATGGGCAATTTGCATTAAATTTCAAAATAAAAAGTGATATACGAACGCAATTTAGAAATAGGAAAGTATTCGCAATAAAATTTAATTACAATCTTATTCAACCGGTCGTTCCGGAATTATTAGCTCGCACCTTTATTTGCATCGTTTGAATTAGCTTATTTAATCGGCTCTTCTAATTATCTGTTGATTTTTTATTCTCGTTTCGATGATTCAACTTTATTTTAATTATTGTAATATTTTGTACATTTTAGTTTGTTTCAGTAATTTGATTTATTTTTTTTTTACATTTTCATGTGCTGATCTGTACTTGAAGTAAAGCGAATGAATAATTAATCAATATGAAATTGAAGTCAACGAAATTAACTAAAATCAATCAAAAACAATAAAATTTGAGTTGAGAGAAATGAAATTAATTTAAATACAGTTTTTGCAAGACTGGAAATCAATTGAGTAAATATAACGAACAAAAAATTGTCAAAATAATGCAAAGAACCTGATAAACACACAATAGAAAGCACATAATGGTATAACAATTAAAAAAATCTCAAAAGAAAAGGTCAATAAACGTCAAGTCGAAATAAAAGTGGATGAAATAATGAAAACAAAGAGAATGAAACCCACACTCAACTTATGAAAGTGAAATGAAATTATAAATAATATTCAGGTTCAAATGAATTACAAAACCAAAAGTAAAAACAATGAAAACGAAATATAAGTAAACACAGATAATTCCGAATATTAAAAAATAACAAATGGAAATTTTCCCAAGGATTATTTTGCTTAATCCTACACTAGATTGTATTGTAAATCTAACGTCGAATTTTTTCTTAAAATTTTTTTAGTCCATTTATATAATCCATGATTTTATTTTATTCATTTCCCATTAATTTCATCATGTAGCCATTTTCAAGTTTGTATTTCAATGTTCTATTGTCGTAGTTGTGCCTATTTGGTAGTTTTATGAATCATTTCGATTAGTGTACTTCTTTCATTTTAATATTGTTTCAGTCCAGTTCCATATTTAACAGTTTTCAGTTTGAATTTCATTTGCTTTGTTTTCTCAAATTTATTCTTTTTTTATTAATATCAAGTTATCATTTGTAGTGTTCTTTGAATACATACCATTGTTGTTTCACTAGTTTTGTTTTCGTTCATTTGATCATTCGTTTTATTTCAATTTCTTGTCTTTTACTATTTGCATTTCTTTTATATTTTTATTTATTTGATTTTTTATTTCCATTTTGTTTTTGTGTATTTTATTTTATTTGAATGATTCCAAGTCATTAATTTGTTTTTTTATTTATCGTTGCATAGTTTTCATTATTTTTAATTGATTGTTCAATTGATTTTTTCAACTTCCATTACATTTGCAATTGTTTCCATTCAATGCATTTATTTCTATTAATCGTTTTGTTTTTCTGATATATTTGTTACACGATTTTAAACAATTATTTTGTGTTTTTATTACCTTCTATTTTTTTCCATTATATCAGTGAAATGGTTGCCTTTTTTTATAATAACGCATAGTCTGTGAAAATTTACAAAAAAGTTCAATGGCCCCCATACCATTGAACTTTTTTGTAAATTTTGTAAAATCAACTTAGTTTGCTAGGTAATCGATTTTTTTTCTTAAACTAATCACGAGCTTCATTTATTAGACGTGGTATGTTGATAAGAGAAGTACACATGACTTGCACAGGAGTTTGCGATTTCAGCTATCTCTATTAAAACTTAATAAATCCCAATACTGAAAAGTTTAATACAAAAAATATGAAAAAATGCAAAAAATGCAAAAATATCATAAAAACCAGAGTCGTGAAAAATGTTGGTTATCTTTTTTAGAAATATAGAAAAATGATCATTGGCTACAATGTAAAAAAAATGCACAAACCTCAATAATAAATGTTATACAATTCAAAATTTTAAAAATTGGGAAAAAATCACTGACAATTTTGTGTCAAAAACTTTTGAAAATAAGCAGTTTTCGACCATCAACAAATAGTTTTTTTTTACTTTTCATAGAACTACTACACTATTGTAGTCCATTCTATGCTACTTATACAATAATTTAACAATTTAAAAGAAAATAACTATTTTAGAATTAAAATGTCTAAATGAATAAAATTATCAAAAATGGAACGATTGCAAAACATGTTAAAAATTACCAATAAATGTAATCGATAATGCCACAAGGGTTAAAAATGCTAAAATGATAAAATTGCTTTAAATCGCCTAAAATGAGATAAAAAATATTAACGATGGTATAATCGAAATTGAAATTGCTTGCTAAAATTTGTCAACATTTATAAAAAAAAACCAAAATTGTAAAAGTTGTCAATATAGTAAGAGAAGACAACAAATGTCACAGAAGGGGTAATTTAAAAATTGTCTAAAATTCCAAAATATAAAAAAATGTTAAATCAAGCAAACTATGCTATTTTTCTAAACTTGGCTAAATTAGGGGAATTGAAAGAATATTAAATTGTAAAATAACAAAATGCAAGAATAATTCAAATGTGTGCGGAATTTTGGAAAAATATTGAAATCAAAATTATCAAAAATGTAAAAATTTCGGGCACAAATAATTTCAAGCTCATCAAACAAAACTAAATTGTTCAAAATTCAAGACAAAATAAAATATCACCAAAACAAAAACACCAACATTTTAATAATAATGAAAATTGACAAAAAACGTATACATTGCAAATTCAATATTGTCCTTAGTTTGAAAAACGTAAAATTGTAACAAAAAGAAAAACGTAATAAAATACAGAAAGTGAACCAAAATAGCCGACAAAAAACCCGTAAAATTCTTAAAAAAAAAAACTCAAAATTGGCCAAAGACTACATAAAGTCTTAAAATAAAATGCTAAAGCCGGGCAATATTATCAATATTTTTAACATAAAATACAAATGAGAACGATTATCAATATCAACATTATCACAAATGCATCTAAAATGTAAAGATGCCAACAGTGTTAAAATTATGAAAATTCACCAACTTATCTACAATTCCTTTTGAACAAACAACCACCAACAGAGAAACAAACAGCTCATTTTTTTATCAACTTGCGGTATTATTGTTTGCTAGTTTCTGTGGTAAGGTAACCTTGGAGCAGTAATCATAACGATCATTGCAAGATTTTCAGCAGTTAAGTTTCTAATGTAGAATAAATTTGATTTGCAAACATATCGAAAAATTTCTCTAGAACCTGTTGCTACTGAATTATCTTGACGCTATTTGTTTCCAGAATGAGCACAGCGTTTGTCAAATAATTAAATATGCGGTTATATCTATAACGACATTATGTACGAGTTGTGTAAGTTAATGTGAATTGAAAATGCAATGTTTAAGTATTGAGTGTGAGTAAATCTTAGTCGTTGTCTTTTAATAGTAAGAATAAAATTTTAATGGACTTGTACAGGATTCTATGCAATAGGGATTTTCAAACAAATATTTTTCTCGAGATATTATTAAATAAGGAGCCGGTTTCTGGTTCTCTCATAAAATTTAACATTCCATATGAAATATTAAACACGTTAATGATTTGGAAAATAAAAATGCAAATTTCCCGCAAGGTGTTCCTAACAGAATTCACTTTACCTAAATTAAGAAATAACTCACCGAAAAATCATAACAGATGATTCACGACCGAAAAATTCACAAGCGCACCAACGCGTCAGATAAATAAGTCCACACAATTGGCCATGGTTAACGAGAGACGCGCCGTTACAAATTATCCAGGCTCTCTCCTAACGAACGTTTGTATCAACCGCGCCTACGGAACACTGCAAACCGACTAACGAATTATCGACGGATGTGAGTTCACGCGAGCTTTTAGAAACGTCAACGCGTGAATGCTACGAGCACGTTTCAAAGAAAAATACCTATGAACGTACGTTACATAAGGCGCCAAGGACACTCGGTGTTCACCTGCGCTTTGCTCCGCTTCGTTAACGCGGGTGACCCACAGCAGGTGACCACAGCTGACGTCGCGGGGTGCGTGAACGCCGAATTGTTTGGTACGTTAACGTCGAGATTGACGCAAACGGGACGGACAGAATAATCTCGCGTCGGTGTTTATGGGTTCGACAGTTTGAATGTTTTGTTTCTCGGTAGTATGACAAACGGGTGAGAAATTGCGATATACGTAGGTGGATAAAAAGTACCGCTTCGACGTTTTCAAGGAACACATGCTTAGAGCATTCAAAGCATTCTTTCTCGACTAACTTCGGGAATTAGTTAAATACAGTGCAAAATCGCGATAATAATATCGGACTGTCGCATCGTAAATGTCGTCATTGCATTCAGTTAGCTCAAGTATTTGGCAGCAAAACACTTTCCTGTTATATTTTTGCGTTGGCAATAACACGTTTCTATTTACTTCTTTTCACAATGAGGAGGAGGTAAACCAATATTAATTTTGATCTGAAATTAATGCAAGTTGGACTGTGCTTTCAAGATATATGCATCTGGATCTGGATACATTATGATGATTTAAACGTACGGCAAGGCAGTGATTGATTGCGGTCGAAGTTGCCTTATACTGATTGCGACTGAGTGGCGACGCTCCATATGACACTTCGTGCAATAATTAATCTAGAACTATTCATGTTAACAAACTAATGCTTGAAGGTGTGTGTTATCGCATTCTCTGATGAAATTCACATTAATCGGCTTCCTCAGAGCTACATAAATCAACAAATAAAAAGTTTACCTTTACACTATACAAAATAAAATTATTATAACCTTTCAAAACAATTTTTCATATCCGTTAAATTTTAAATATTCCAGTTCAAGATAGAGACCGTAACAAACTTAGGTCCCAATGCATCAACAAGGTTACTAATTTCCTTATGAATAAAAAGCCGAAAATATGTAATCCAATAATGAAATAATGAAGATTTTAACGACGCGAAGTATTTTTGGAGAATCACTCTGAGCAATTTAACTGTAATATTAAAACAAAAATCGAAGTATGAAAATGAGTTAAAAAATCTATTGTTGAACGAAAACACACATAAAAAATTAAAACTGTGTCTAAAGTACCAAAATGAAAATAATTCACTTGTGAAAGACGTGTATAATGACAACTTTATAGATAATATCTCTTACAAGTCTCTAATAATTAACAACAGCGTATCATCTAGGTTACATGGTCTTCCCAAAATCCATCAAGACAATAATCCTCTAAGACTCATCGTAATATGATATGGGCTTTCTAAATATATTCAAGTACTCTAAACAACATTACGAAAGACTACAACTTCAGCATCAAAAACTCATACACGCAAAATATGTAATGTCAAATTCCTAGAAAATTATATCCTTGTTTCACTTGATATACAATCCTTATTTACTAATATTCCCTGTTAGTTAGAATTGTTAAAAGAAAACTAGCCAGATATTTGGAAATATACTAACATTGATAAGAAATCATTTGTTGAATTTCAATTTCTATTTAATTCAAGTTATGGTGAATTCTACCATCAATAATTTGGGTCATCCAATATCGCCAGTTTATTGTAGAGAAGGAAGTAGACAATAAAATCAATTTCTCGGGCAGTACTATTTGGAGATTGGAGCTTGCTGAATGATACATGAAAGATAGAGAGTGATCAATTAAATTCACACCACATCAGGCAAAAGATAAATATAGTGTATAGTTTAAAGGAAATGGTACTGAAGCTAATTCACAAATCATTTTGGGATAATAGTTTGAAGATTATAACAGAATTATTTATATCTAATAATTACCCTAAGGGTTTAGTTAATAGCATTCTGTACAACACACCGAATACTCATAGTAAACCAGATAACAGGGGTGGAATCAGAAAACATATTTTTCATTAACATATATTAATGTACTGTCAATGGATTTACGCAGAATTTTGGAACTTAAATGTGAAATTGCTTTCTACCACAAAAAAAACATTGGGACATTATTCACTAAATTAAAAATCAAATTACCTCTATATCTAAATTAAAATATTATTTATAACATTGATTGTAAGGATTGCTCTCTGTGTTACGTAGATCAAGCTAAACAAAAAGACTAATACAGACTGATACAGAACCATAAGCAAGACTGCAAACAACAGTATAATAATAATAAAATAAAAAAGAACATACTACACTCGCGTCACATACGTTTAATAACAACCATCTATTTGATTTTGAACAGGCTAATGTTTTGCATAGAGAGAGAAATTATATAAAAAGTACACTGTAAACATTAAAAAAATTTGAATATAAATTATTTACCATGTATAATATATTATTGGTATCACGGTGAGGGCCAAAAACATAGGTACAAAATGCGGAAAATTTTATTTGGAGGCGTTTACATTACTTCAAGATTACTAGCATCAATAGATTGTTTTATACGAATTAACGGCTATAAGAAATCCGATTAATTATAGGCGAAACTTTTATCTTCGGGACAATTGTTTTATTGTTTTCCGTGCCCTAAAAATCCAAAGAAAAATTCAAACCTCATCCCATGTTAATTTCGAGTCATTAAATATTCGTTTCCCTAATGATTTTACAGCAAAAGTCCATGTAAGTTTGTGAAAGGACACTACATGATGGTCCAATTGGCGTACATTGGGCATTTTTACTAGGCCCAGCTCGCAAATACTTTAAAAAATGTGTTGGCTAAATTTTGAAATTCAACTCGACCTTGGTCACGAGCTGCAAACTCTGTAAAATCATTAGGGAAGCCAATATTTTAATGCCTCCAAATTAACGTGGGACAAAGTCTAGAAAAAAGTTCTGTTGAGTAATTAACTTCGTTCAATTTGAAAATGTCGATAGAGTGAACAGTTCTTTGAAATTGAAAAATATAATTTCGTGATTTCTCTAAAAATGATTTAAAGAAACCAGTTAAAATATTTTATTTGGTAAATCAAAAATTATATTTGTACTTTTCAGTTTGTTTTCAAAGAGATTTCTAAACTTTGAACCAATGACATTGGAACATTCAGTTCGTAAAGGAGCAACGCATAAGGTTACGTAGCAAGCAACAGCTTAGTTCATGAATAATTTTTTAAATTAAATGTGTGTGATGAAGTCAGCGAAAATAATTAATGAATTTACGAACAGATCATTGTACTTGCACATTTGTCAAACTGCCCATGTGCGAATATGTGCAGAATGCCTCAAACAAAAAAGAGACAATTTAATTTGCTACATAAGACGGTAAGCTAATTTTTGGTAACCTCACAGTAATTTTTAATGTATTGTTCTTAAACTTAAAAGTTTGTATATTATCAGGTAAACGAATAAAAAGTTATCATGGTCGGTGTACGTAATAATATAATATAATAGAGTAGATGCGATAAGAATTTTTGTTTGTTCACATGGGAGTTAAGCAAATTTTTGCTATGATTTTTAAATCAGAATTGAAAAAAAAATATATAATATAAAATAGGACGTAAATAACTAAAAAAAAAACAGTAAGGCCACGTCAACGTTATAGTTTTATAATTAATGTGGGTCATGTTAGTAGTGTGGGGTCAAGTAAAGTAAAATATCTACGTTCCAAATATCTGTTCGAAATCGAACGATAGATGTGCTAATGTAACCAAATGATTCAGTGAGAGATATTAACCCAATTTTAGCTTCAAAAACTGAAGTAGATTTAAGCGAAAACATCAAAATACGTTAGAATCACTTATCGATTCAAAAAGGGCGACAAAATGCATGATTTCTAATTAAGTTTCAAATGATTTCAATTTTTAAACATGTAAATTTTGTTAAAAATATTGGGGAATTTACATAACATACATTACATATAAATTCAGTCTAAATGCCAATGACAAGGTTGTTTATATAGTTAACTGATGCATGTTGTCGTTCATGTGACGATTTCGACCAATACGAGTTGAGGATTAAAACGTAAGAAATTTACATAAGTCTTGAATTATAGAATACGATTCGGTTTTGATGATTTTGCGAGTAATCAGTTTAACAAATGCCGGCATGAAGACCACACGTATTTTCTGTGTCATGGATAATAAAATACACATCTAATTTTGTAAAACGTACGGTTTGACAATTGACAGGTGCAAGCTAACCTTAAAAATAATGAAACGTCAAAAACAAAAAAGATACCCCATTGGCTGATTCTTGAAACCCTAGTATTGATTATAATTTCATTTGATTGCCCCTATAAATTAGCTCACAAACTTTTAAAAGTCTCCACTTCTATTAAAAATAATTATGTTTATTTTATAATAGTTTTATGATTATTAAATTTCCTTAAATTCTTATTGTGGGATAATACTGAGTGGTGCTGTCCCACTGGTAATCTGGTAAAGATAATATCTTACATAGAAATACTTTTTTTTTGTTTTCCAGATAGTTTTGCTTTTGCATAGTTAGGAGCGACTACTATGGTGTATTATTATTATTATTATTATTATTCAAGTTGTTTGCTTCCTTTATTCTTCTACTATGATGGCTCTTTTTTGTTTTCCCTCAGTTTTCAAGAATTTAATATATTTATATATTTTGGTTTGATTATCTTCGTTCATTTTTTTAAATTTTGTCTTTAAAATTTTGGACATTTTAATACATTTTCGCATCCTTTTTACTTATCTCTGACTTTGACTTATTCTGATTAATTTCTCACCAGCCTTTCCAATTAAGAGTTAACATTGTATTTCCGTCTCGTATTTACTTCAAATAAAAAAAAACGGATTAGGAAGAACCTGTTCTGCTTTCTAGTCATATTCATTTCCACCACATTCCATGAAAATAAATCCAGTGCATGCATATAGTTTTTTTTTCGTTCGTCGCAATTAGAAACATGAACGTGAAAGTTATAAACTTGCAATTGTGAGCGAAGGTGTATAATCAGCGTTATGGTTCTCTTCCGCTAATTATTCAATTTGCGCAATCAGAAGTGCAGTAAATTCGAAATGCACAATGCGCAATGGAATAATTATGCGCAAGCGAGATTTTTCAAACGGACTCGGCTGGAGGATTTTTTTTATAAAATCCAACGGCCGCTGCACTTGCAACTGAAATGCCGGAAACGCAACAATTTCGGTTACAGATACGGTCGGTGGTCGCGTAAATTATTTCCCCTGCGTTACAGGTGTTTTTAACAGACGGTGTTATTAAATATGAACAGTATATCAGTTGTATACATGTATACGTATACAACATTATCTTGTAGTTGTAACGTTTGCATATATATTAAAAGAATTATATGAAAGATTGAAAAAGATATTTCATTAATTTAGTTTTTCATATTTTAACACTTAATAATTAATAACCATTAATAAAAGAATCTAAAAACATTATCCGTGTTTTTCCACAAGATTTAATTTGTCTAATCTTATCTAACGGAAAAGTACGATTTGGTCGAAATTGTCTAATAAATTTAATTTCAAGTGTTCTACTGATATGTAGGTTGCCCAATAGTGCATCACGTGAGCACTGTACTCACGAGGCGCACTTGGGTACTTGCCAGGATTCAATAAGAGGAGCGAAAAGCATTTTCGGTTTCTTGTAGACAAGCATATACGAGGGGAGATCATTATTTAGCGTCCCTGACATAGTAGGCGTTGGAATCAATTTGACACATTAAAGTATTTATCATTTGTTGTTACGTTGGTTCAATTATAGTTTTGTCACTTCTTACCTCTCCAAATAATTTAGAATTTAAGTAGACAAGTTTAGAGAAATTCTAAAAATGGAAAAATCTGAGGTTCGTGCAGTTATAAAATACTTGCAAAAAAAAGGGTTCTCGCCAAAAGAAATTCATGAAGACATTGTAGGTGTATTAGATGAGGGTGACGGGGAAAATTTAGCAAAAGAATTTTGTTTCATTGAGACAACGCTCCTGTGTATAAAAGCCACGTTGCCATGAACGCTGGATTTGAATTGTTTGAACATCGCACATATTCACCAGACCGGGCCCCTAGTGTAGTCTTTTTATATCCAAAATTAAAAGAATATCTTCGGGGGCAAGATATTACGACGATAATGATGATGACGGCATAAACGATTGGTTGGAAGAATTTTTTCCAGAGGAATCAATGGTATGGAGCATCGTTGGACTAAATGCATTGACGTTCAGGGAGATTATGTAGAAAAATAAACGTTTGATATTTCTTCAATTTGTTTCCTTCTATGTTAGGGACCGTAAATACTGATCTCCCCTCGCACATGTAAAGAAAATCGATTGGTCGCTTTTTGATTTAGACGCTGGGTTGTGGCTATACAGGACATAGGACGAGACTTGACCACATTGAACGACTATTCTAACTCATCAAATAAAAAAATGTTTTGTCGCAAGAGTGGTAACGATAGGTTGTAGCATTTTTATTCATTTTTACACTAATTAAGAACTACTATGATCATTAATTACTAATTTTCTAATCGCCATTCTATATTAATTTGTATTGTTTTTACCCCAACGTTTACACTGTTTCTCTTATTAATCGTAAAATAATTTCGGACCATATTTTCCAACTGGCTGACGTCACGCCGTGTTTCGATGTCCACGCATAAATGGCGACGACAATTGATTCAATACACGACACACTTCCGCCCGTATACAGATCCTCCGAGCAACTCCCGTCCAATTTACATGTGAGTGCCGACCATTAGCCGGACACATTAACAATGAATGGAGACAACACGAGACCAATCCTCGGACGCATTTGCTCCGACGCGTTAATAATGCACTAAAACGATAAACGCGTTACGTTAATTTCGTTAGCTTCCTCTTATGGGGCTTTGAATTGAATTGGAAGGAAGTGGCACGGCGATGAGCTCTCCTACGTACAAACGCAGATTGCCGAATGAAGTGATTTCATGCCGACGCGGGCGTTGTAAGATATTCATTGAAAATAGATTTACGCGACACGTATGTACAAATGCAGGGAATATGTGCGGAATTTTCAATGTAAACTCGGCGAGCTGTTGCCTGGTCAATTAAGTTTCGTTTCAGCGAACGCATTACGGAACGACGGTCAGGTACGTTTAGTTTTAATTTAGAGAAATCTGGAGTAGCTTTCTAGTTAATATTTAATTAGATTAAACAACATTCTCTTAAGAGATAAATATATAAGTGCGCTAGTTTAATTTGACGCCTCGTTCCCCTCTTCGTCCTACCGTAATTTTAATTCAATACAGTAGCACAGCGGGGTCTATTACGATGAGTGTTTTGGTGTTGAAGGCTTTTTTTTAATTGTAATTATTTATTTTTGTATTAAATATGGGACAAATGCAAATCAAAAGGACATGTAACTAGAACGTCCAAGAATTAATTTGAGGAAAAAAGTTACAAAGGTATACAGATGGAAGAAGTGCATTATTGACAAATGCACATACGAAGGCCATAGAGGTGGTCAGCAATGACGCATATAAATATAAATGAGTAAAATGCGGCGTAAGTGAATTACACAATTCGTGTGGTGATTAGGTTCGTTAAGTTCGACCTCATACCACTGGTGGTTATTTAATAGGAAACGAAAGAGCTTACCTGGTACGGATGCGCTAATAACGGAAGCAAAATATATGCGCCAATAAAATGCTGAACGCTAGCAGCAATGTAAACTGTGTACTGAACACAATGGACATTGTTGACTAAGACATGAAATATTACAGAAAGGCCAATAAAATAAAAGACACTTTCGGAAGGGCAGTGATGGATGTAATAGTAACATGCGTCTTCGGAGTAACGGCCAATTCCATATAGGACAAGGACAATTTATTTTACTTCCTCGGAGAAAAGGCCTCCTCATTTCCAATCTTTAAATTTATGCTACTCAGCAATTTCCCAACCATAGTGAAGGTAATAAGACACTACAAGCAATCCATAAAACTTTATGAAGAAAGAACAATACCGTAAGGCACGATGTTACAGCTTCTAATTGAGGCTAAGCGTAAACGCGATGGTGGAACGATGAAAGACAAAAACTTTGCTGGCGACAATATAATAATATAAACAAAATCAAGACGTATGAGGATATCGTACCCCAAGCATACATCTTCTTCCTCGGTGGACTAGACACGATATCGACAATATGCACGTTCACAGCTCACGAATTAGCGTGCGACGTTCATATCCAAGAAAAATTGCAAAGAGAAATTGACGAAACGTTGAGAAAATGGGATGGAAAGTTAACTTACGAAGTCTTGATGGCGATGCCTTATCTCGATATTGAATTTCGAGTGAATCTTAGTAAATTTTCAATTCCATCGCTAAAATTCGTCGATTTTCAGAATCGCTGCGAAGTCACAGTCACTGGTCGTCCAGCACCCTTCGCATGCTCACGTGTTTGTCTTCCCAGTTTAAATTCTCGAAACAAATTTTTTACCACTTGGCACCCTAACTTAATACACCTACCATGTTTTTATCAATTTCTTTTGGCGACAACCATTTCTTTTGCAAGTATTTTATAACTGCACGAACCTCCGATTTTTAGAATTTCTCTAAATTATTTGAACAGGTAACAGGTAACAAAACTACAATTGAACCAACGTAACAACAAACATTTAATACTTTAATGTCTCAAATCGATTCAACGTCACTCAAACTCTACTATGTCAGGGACGCTAAATAATGATCGCCCCTCGTAATAACATTAAAAATAACTCATTCAAACATTATGCACTGTCATTCAAAGTGTGGCCTTATCGCAGACAAAATAAAATTCTTTGGCTTGAAGTATTTATTATTAAAATATATTTAAATATTCGAACGATTTCTAGTTTAAATGATGTGGTATTTATAGGGATTTCATTGTGTTTCAATTTTAGTGCACAGTCAATCGAATTACATGATACGAACTAAATAAAAAACTCGTATTTTGGATATCCTTATTCGTTTAGCGTTCCTTGTTTATCGCTAAATGATTTGGCGCAGTATTACCGTTTTTTGCTCTAAATTACTATTATTGGTCATCCCCGGAATAAAAAACATGTTTTGGACCATACAATACGGCAATAGAAAATAATACCGTGCGCGGCATAGGTTCAGCAAAAAGATCCATCCAATGACAATCGAACGTACTTGCCAGGGACTAAGTAAAAAACTAGCACCTGCAAAATTTCGATAGCGTTCAAGAGCCGAGAGTTTTAGTTATCCTTATTCATTTGCGTAGTACCTTGTTTATCATTAAACGATTTTGCGCAGTATTGCCGTTTTTTACTCTAATTTACTATCATTGGTCATCCGTCCGATAAAAAACTTGTTTTCGACAATACACACATACAACAGCCGGAATTTCGACCTTAACTCAAAGTAGAATAATGCCATTCACAGCATAGGCCGAGCAAAAGTATCCATCCAATGATTGTCGTTGCGGACGTGCACGTCAAAGTGAGATTGATAATAAATAAAATGGTGTGCCGACATACCTTCAGCGAATGTTTGTATACATTTTAAAGTTTGGCCTACGATTTATTTTTACTATAAGACTAGTTCGCCACGTCGTGTATGTAGCTGTTCCAATTATTGGAATAAACATTCATGATGCTAAAACCGTTTTATTCGACAACATGTTTTTGAACCGAAACAACTTGGATTGGGTTGAATTGGAATGTGGTTGGGTTGGGTGAAATTAAGTTGAGTCCAGTTGGATCAGAGTTGATTGAGTTATACGTTTTACAGAAAAAACAACGAGTTACATTTTCCATTTTTTTGCACAAACACTGTTGGAAAGATTTTTGTGATTAAAGAACCCCATTAAAGAAAGAACGTTGATGAATACACTGATACTTTCAATTTCCTGACAGTTTCATTTATTTATCACAGTTACTAAAAAGTTATGACTATCGATGTTATTTTTGAAAAAAATCAAATTTTATGGACCACATGTTCCGAACCTGTGTGAAAGAGTATACACTCCACGGTAAAAATTCCAAACAAATCAAATTAGAAGCTGAAGCAAATATCCTCTTCGGGACCCGAAATACTTTCCAAACTCAGACGTCTTCGATCCAGAAAGATTCAACTTGGAAAACAAGTTGAACGTCGAATCGTTTTCGCGTTTACCGGGCCGAGAAATTGCATCGGACAAATGCAACTAATTTCGCAATCCAATAACGTCGGAATTTTTCAGGATATTATTTGTTGCATAATTTTAGTGAATCTTTCTGACCAATCGTTTTTTAATGAAATTGTCTTCCATTATAATTTAGAGTTTATTCTCAAACTATTTTATTTAAGGTGTAAGTATTCTGACACCTTTTAATCAATGAGAGCCTAGTGAGTTTTTGCAATAGCTCACTCATCGATTACAAGATGTTAGAATATATTTACACTTTAAAAACATTTATGGGCATTTTTATCATATTTTGTGAAATATTAGTGTGGCCAGTAAACTCCGAGGACTGAACTAAAAAAATAACCATTAATTTACTAACAATTGCGCACAAAATTGTAAAGAGTAAACATACTTCATTGGATGCTTTTTGCACCATAATTTTTAAATCAATGGTTATTTTCCTGATGGAACTTTCTGTTCATTCTAATATTCCATAAAATATGCCCCAATTTTAGGTGTGAAATTTTAGCTGCGTCTGTTTAAAGTATGACTATATTTTAATAGTTTCTAATCTTTGGTACCCCCACTCCTCGCTTTTAGTATCGTGGCCATCAACTATTATTTTAACATGAAATATGTTCTAATAAATTAAAAAAAAACATTTAATTTAAATCATGATGTTTAACATACGTTATCATAACTCTGACCATGTGCCACATAGAAGTTGACATAAATAAATAAATAGTGTAGAAATATAAATTATATAAAATATATAATGAAAAAACAGATGACTCAATAAAATTGTAGAGATACGCGAGGCTGTATTAAAACAAAGAACAAGCATAAATCACGATAGAAAAATATCATATGTGTACTGATGTTGAGTTATGCAATGCAATTGACAACAGTTGATACCAACTAATCAGCCAATGAAAGCAATATTTATTCAACATCAAGGTTGATAATGTCTGTAGCGTGCTGACCAATTCAACAAGATTGAAACACGTGTACAAAGTTACCAGTGTGTATTACCAAGGTTTCATTCATATACAGTTTGCTGTATTTATTCCATGATTAAGTTCAAGTCATATCATTCGGTTTTGGCTTACGGTAGATTTTTTTAGGGCGAATCGTACTGGATGATGAATTAGTGGAGTTTCCAATAGACTCAATAATTAAGGGAAATAAATTTTATGGATCACGCAATGAATTCAACACCCGACGTAAAATAAAAAATATTGGTGTAAGATCAAAAGTCGTCGAAATCGCATCATCTAAGAATCTAAGAAGAAAGGCAAATTATTAAATGGATAGTATTGTTTACTTTCAGGTGGTAAACGGCTTTGGGTAATTGAAAGGCAAGAAATATATTTTTGTTTTGACACACATTATCTATTTTTAAAGTTGAAACTAGCGCAGTGAAGATTTAAAAGTGATATATACAACTTTCTTGCATTTGCGCAAACTTTCAAAATGTAAAATATAAGTATATGGGGTGTTCAATTTAAGAAGGTATTATAAGTAACAGACTTCTACTCACAGATCTCTTAACTCATAACAGGAAAATTTGCCACCAATGCAAAAATTAAACTATGTATGAGGTTAAACCTTAATAAGGTGAACTTAACATAAAATATTGTACATATTAAAATTCGCAATTAATTAAAATTTCAAACTTTTGTGAATCAATGTAGTGGAGTATGCTACTTGTACAAAGGCCAATTACTTGAACACTTAAGGGGATAACTGGCAATAGCACACGTAAAAGCGAGCATGAAAGGAACATAGGATTAACTCAGGATTGAAATAAATCTGGAACGAAGAGCAAGTGCCATTCATGACTTATAATGGTGAGGCATAAGCTATGTGGAAAGAAGATGAACATGCTAAAGTTATTTGAGAGCAAGAGAATAAAAACTAGAAAAAGGGTTAATAGAACTTTAGGAAGATCTACCTTGAAATTTGAAACTTTTGTGAATCAATGTTGTGGAATACGCTGCTGGTACAAAAGCCAATTACTTGAATTACTTCAACAATGCTGGTGGTAATTGATGTACCATTCGTGACTTATGATGGTGAGGTATATTCTACGAGGCAAGAAAATGAACATGATAAAGATATTTGAGAGCAAGAGAATAAGAAAGGGTTAATAGAACTTTAGAAAGATTTACGTTTAAATTTGAAACTTTTGTGAATTAATATAGTGGAGTACGCTGCTTGCACAAAGGCCAATTACTTGAACATTTAAAGGAATGACTGACAATGGGAGAGGAAAAGGCAAACATGATAACCACATTAGCTCAGGACTGAAATAAAACTGGAAGAAAGAGCAAGTACCATTCGTGATTTATGATGGTAAGGTATAAGCTAAGTGGAAAGAAGATGAACAAAAGTTATTTGAGACCAAGACAATAAGAACTAGAAAAAGGGTAAATAGAACTTTAGGAAGATCTACGTTTGACATATACGGTTAGGGTATATTGGAGGAAGTATGCAAAGAGGTAGATCAAGACGATGTTTGACGTGTGTACAATGTCAGAAGATTGAGGAAAACAAAATGCAATGGAACTCGTTAGTTGAGCACACCGAAGAACTGTAGTATCCAGAAACAATAAATAAATTCCAGAAATATGTAATAATAGCTATAAGTAACGAGAGAAATGTGAATCAAAATAACACAACATTGTCTTTCCTAATTTTAAACAGAAGTGTAATAAGTATATTTATAATCTTTAAAATATCTCTGCAGTGTTACTCATTCATGTTATCTATTATTTGAAATCCTAATTTGATATATTTATTTGTATTTTATACAAAAAATGTCTGATTCCAATTGAGATACACCAAGCGTTTATGGATCGTATTAACGTGAAAGTTTTGTTAGAAGGAAAGAAGCTTCCACTTTCTTTGAAAAAAGACATTGATATAAAGTTATACCATCGTCTAATTCAAAAGACAATGAGACGGATATCACGCTAAAAATCTTATCAAAACAGAATATGTCCAAGTTCTTTAATAGATGGCCGATGACAAATTGGGCAAGATAAACGAAATTAACTTGGTACTTGGTTGACAGGTTTTAATATGATTATTTTTTATAGGTTGCTATAATTGTTGGAATATCCAGAGCTATGTGAAAAATTTAATTAAAAACAAACCAAAAATCCACTGATATTCTAGGTGAAGCAAGTACGGCACATAATATGACACATTAAACAAATAAAGCTTTATCAGGACTCTTGCACAAACTGTATTGTAAATATTTATAATTAATTAAGAAAGAAAAACATTTCCTATAAACTTAAATTATGTTTACGAAAAACGTAACTTTTCATAACTAAAATCAAAATCTAATCAAAATTAAAAAAATTAAATTATTAGTTTGTGATTTTAAATTACTATTACTATGTTTAAGTCTTGAAATAATGTGGGATAAGATCTACTGATACAGCCACCTATTGTATTAATTAAACAACGGCAGTGACGTATTAAAATCTCAAAAACTTCCCAGGGCATTTTTCATTAGAAATAACCAATTTTGAATTTAAAGAAAAACAACCGCTATTTAAAAAATCAAACCAAGCATAATGTCCAATGCCAACTCTTTAGTTTACAACAATAATTGCTTTAAATCTTTGTTATTCATCACCGCTAGATTACGGTTAATCTAAAAACACGTACTTTCGTATCATGTTTCCGATACCGTATTTCGTAGAACCGTATTTACATATGACATCATTTACAAGGGACATGAAATTTTTTATAAATCGTCGTCTGTTGCACTAAAACAAAAATCCCAACTTCCTGCCTATTACCGCATCAGACGGCAAAGGGGGGAAGCGGGATTTGCTTGTATTCGTCAGTTTCCACTCTGCGTAGCTTCTATATAATAAAATAGGTCAATTTCTGGTTCAATTTTGATTTTATAAAATATTAACAAAAAAATTAAAAGTAGTTACGTAAATCCCAGTAATCATTCTAAAGAAATTAACTATTAAATTAAAATTAAATTTGTAATTTTTATTGAAAGAAGTAAGAAACAAGTTGATTTGAGCTGATTTCTAGTAAAATCCGCATTTCATCGATTAATAAAATAAATTAATACAATTAATCAGGTAATGAGTAATGCAATCGACGTCGTAATGAATATTAGGTATGATATTTAGTTAGATTTGATGGGTGTTTTATAGAAATTATACATCTAGCACGTCTTGTAGCTACGATATACAGTGTTTTTTTTTTGTTGAGTTCTTTTTTCAACACTTCTGTAAGAAACACCACCAATACTCACCACCGGTAGTTTTAAGTGCCGCTTTATTTTTCTGGGTATATTTTTTGAATAAATTCCACCAACTGAAGACAACATTTTTCCACAAAACACAAAGGATGTGTGTACAAGCAATCAATAACAATAATGTATATAAACTGAAATCGTTTTTGTGGTTGAAATTGCATTATCCAATATTTATCTTTTCGTAGATATCATATCGGGCTTAGTTTTCTTATCAATAAAGCTCTCCAATTATTTTCGTGTTTAAGAAACTAATTTAAGTAATTTTCTATACATGATATGCAGATAGCTGTTGAAAAGTTTACTTTACTACGTGTTTCCAAATTTATGAACACTGAATGTGTTACATAATATAAGACAAACTCTAGTAAGACAAGTTTATTTTTTATATTGTTTTTCATTATCAGTGGGTTATAATGTAAAAATAGGGTACTTATTCGAAACAAGACGGCAACATTCGAGTCTTCGCTTATTCCAGTTCATGTCCTTTAAATGACAGGACCTGACCTTCCTTAACCATGACGTCCAAGTTTAATTTGAAACAAGCTGCTATTTGTTTGAAGCCTAAAATTATCCTGAAAGCCGATTGAACACAGTTCTCCGAGTGAAATGTTTTAATCATCTCGTTCACCTCAAGTTCATTCTCTCGAATAATATTTATGCGAGTGGCCGATGCTGGATACATTAAAGTTTTTGAAATACTTCCTTTGATATAAATGCGTTGAAATAAATACAGAGAATGCATTTCCTAGAGTAAATTATATGTAATTATAATGTTCTTCAAATCCAATTAATCGCAATCACGCTGATGAAAACATTTTTTTTCCTTCGTTTTAATCTAACGCGCGCGAATTCTTCGCGGAGGAATTCGGCGCGAAGAAAACCATTGCATCCACTCGAAATGAAACTATCGTACGGATACTCGAGGGAATTCGACGCGAACTTATCAAACCATTTCAAAGAACGCTCTCGCGAGTCGGGGCCATTACAAAATAAGGAAACTGGCCGTGGCATTTCCTCGAGTTATCTCAGGTATGCCTGATAGTTATTAGCTGGATGGACGTTCGCTCAAATCGACGACTATTCACCGTCTGTGTCAATATACGCTTTAGTGCGCTAGCTGTAAATGCTCGCCTCGTAAAAAGCGGCATTAAAAACTTGCAGTGCGTTTACACGTCGTCGACGTTGAATAATGTCATCATATGTTCCGAAGTGACGGAACGTTTTTACGTGGAAAATGTTACAGGACATTTATAATTCAGTACTAGGCTTCAAGAGCGAAATGCAACCGCTGGCAATATTTTAACACATTTATCCACTGACGAAGAAGTACCAGTTGCAAGAAATTTTTTCGTCACGACATATTGAAATATTAAAAAACAAAGGATGAACGAATAAGAAACGAATTGTTGAAAATACATTCGAATCACAAAGCAGGCAACTGGGTAGATTTAACTGAATAAAGCTATCAAATTCCGTAAGAAACGTTCCGCCCTCGCTTCCCCCAGTTAGAGTCTCACTTAGGGTACAATGGGCCAGCAAAAATTTGAGTTTATGTATAAGTAAGTACGATAGTGCAAATCATAACTAAACTACCAAATAGCTGCCAATAAAAAAAATGTTAATTTGGTGCACAAAGCAAGAAAAATTGATAAAACTAGGACCACAATTTAAAGACCCACCTAATATGAAAACTGATTCCTACATCTTAAAATAGTTTTTCGAATTTAAATCAAATGGAAATTTGAAATAAATTATCAAAAACTACTACCATAGGGTCTTATATTATTCACAATACATAATTCGAGTTCGAATTTAAACTATGTATACAATCAATAAGTTTATTTATAGATTTAATTAATGCGCTTAAATATATAGACTATGATAATGCATTATTGCTTGTCGTTTGTTTCATAAGTCGCTGTATAAATCAGCAATTAAATCTTGCATTAAGTATTAAATTAATCAGATGTCGAGTCTTCAAAAGAAACACATAATTAAATAGTTATTAAACTTTTGTATATTTAATTCGTATTGTCACAGACACGTGGAAAATTTGCGATTGTTGACATTAAAGAAAAATATTTACTATATGCTCTAGTAAACACGTAGGCAATTTCGTCATAATTAATCATATTGAAACGGTTACGTTAGCAGAAATGATTAATTTTTATTGCAGATCAACTTTATGAAATATTTTAATGAAACTAGTCAGTAAAGACGTAGTGTTGCACGACATACTTCAGAGATACATAAATAATGCATATATTAAATTTTCGATCAAACGATCGTTGACAGTGCATGTTAAGATTTATAACAAATTATGAAAAAAAATCCTCTACAGAACATAATAATGTAAAATGAGTTTGGAATTTTACTAATTCGTTACAGAATTTTCAACGGCGACGTAAATTATTTAATTCTAATTTTTTCGCGATTATCATGATTAATGATCAAGTCGAAGGCAAACAAGAATGTTGATAAAATTAAGCGAATGAAATGGCAGTAAAATAAAATAAAATGAAAGTAAAATAATTAAACAATAAAGGTGTGAAAATAAAATAAACGTAAATACGCACACATTTTAAATAATAAATAAGTTATGAGAAAGTTAAATTAAATGAAATTTGAGATTGAATATAGTTAATTTTTATTAAGTTTGTGTAGTGGTAAATATTTTCATTTAATATAATTGGGAGTTACCTTGTAATTAATTTTGAAATATTTTATAGTTTCAATTTAATTTTTATAAAATTTAAAATTTAAACCATAAACGACAACGGACTGAAAAATATTTAAATAAATTATGTTATAATCCAACCTAACCCAACTTACTGCAACCCAACACAACCTAACCCAACGCAATGTTGGGTAATTTTCTAGCTTGAAAATTAAATTAAATTAGTAACTGATTTTTAAGCTTTAATATATTTATTTTTGCTAACAATTGCTAACTAAAAATTCAAAAAATGCAAAGTTAAAAAAGCGATCATTTAAAATGTAAAAAATGCAAATATCAAAATGTCCAAGTTTTACAAAATTGTTTTAAAAAAGTAGCATTGTTGTGTGTAATGTAAACTATCATCGTAAGAAATGTACACAGTTACAAATAATTAAAGAAGGGTTTAAATTGTTGTTTAATTAAACTGCAAAAATGGTCAAAATTTGTTAAAAGCTGAAAATCTTTAAACTGCTGAAATAATGTAAGAATGTTGACAAAATGTGGAACAATATTAAAAAAAAATACTAGTAATATCAAAATTGCTAAAAATAATAATAATAATAATGTTAAACTTGTCAAAAAATATGCGTCTATAACACAAAAAAATGTGGTAATAAATAAAGTAGTTTAAATATAAAAAAATAAAATAATAAAAGGCGAAGTGGATTAAATGCTTAAATATTAAGAGCGTCTAAAATTCAAACATTGATATTTGACAGAAACTGTCAGAAACACCAATATATTAAAAATTATAAAACTGATCAAGAACAAAGAATTGTTTAAAATACAACAAAATGGCAAAATTATAAAGTCAACCCAACCAAACCCAGTTCAATTTTGCTGAAATTGAGAAAATATTTAGTCGAAATTTTAAAAAATGGCAAAATTCCAGATTTTGCAAAAATGTGATATGTGAAAAAGTTTAAAATTTTCAACTTAATTTTCACGTAACAGCTTGAATATGAGGCTATTGACGTCTATAAGGTCTACCTAAATGTTAATCATTTATGTCCTTCGCTAAAATCTGGGATTTGATCAAAGTACTGAATATTTTTCACCCTCGCATTGACATTGGTTTAAACCTATTTCAGAATATCTGGCATTTCCTGCACTCTATTGTAATTTTGATCGTTCCTTTGTATTTACATTATATTTCTTGAGCATTGAATGCACTTGCACAAACTGTATTACACTACAAAAAATAAACTTCTCCAAAATGCACTTGTGTCATCAATTCAACGAAAGAAAAAGGAGAATAATAATAAAAGAAAAAATAAAAAGTGACAGACTAAAAATACAGGGACTAAGAGAAAAGTATAAAAAGCACTAGATAAAAGTATTCAAGAGAGAGAACCAGACAGATCAGTAGACGAAAAATGAGGAACATTAAAGACATATATCATAGAAGCAACAAAACAATGCTGCGGAGTAAACAAAGTAAGCATTAAAACGATGAGGAAATGGTTGAACGAAGAAGTAAAAGAAGTAACAATGGAATTGCAAAAGTACTAACCAATGAAGGGAAGACTACGAAGAACGCAAAGAAAACGGAAGAATAGTAAAGGGAATAATAACAGAGACAAAAAATTAAAAAAAACGTTGGAAACAAAATGTCCTGTAGACACAATCAAAGGCTCTTCTACGGGACCCTAAAACAGACGAGAAAGAAAAAACAAATGTGACATCAAAGAACATCAGAGATGAAAATGGGAAAATATTACAAGAAAGGAGGAAATCATGGAAAGATGGCAGAGCAGAACGATAACAGAGTAAAAGGAAGCGCAAGATAAGGTAAAAAGGTAAATACATGAACGGATAACAGGCGAAGAATTACAGGAATTCATAGAAAATTGAAGATGGGTAAAGAGACGGGTCTCGAAGGCACGAAGGCGTCATCAAAAAATACTGCTAGAAGTGTTAAATGACATGGTAGGGGAAGGTACCGCCGCAAGATTGTAAAAAGGAATAATTACACAAATTAACAAAAAAGGAGACAGACGGGACTAAAAAAAATCCAGGGAATAAGCCTACTAAGTATACTCAGAAAACTATATGCATGAATAACATAAACAAAAGACGCACTCAAGACTTGATATTCGCCCTAAGATAAGTAAGTGAAAAAGTACTAGCAATGAACAAACAAGCACACATTTGCGTAGCAGATCTACAAAAAGTCTTCGATAGGATAAGACGAAAAGACTTATATGAATGTATGAAGAAAAGAAGAATAGAAGACAAACAAATAGAGATGGTCAAAATATAAGTATGAGATAAACTGTAAAAAATGGTTTCAGACAAGGCTGCATACTAAGCCCACTCCTATTTACGATAGTCCAGGACGATATGGTAAAGGAGTGCAAAAAGAAAACACAATAGGCAATTGGAAAATGAAAAGAATACAGGCGACAGAACTAATATTTGCAGACGATGTGTCGATCCTAGGAAAGTGAATAAGATTTCAAATACTTGGGGCTGTATGTGAGTGAAAACGGAAAAGTAACGCAATCGAAACAACGTTCTTAGGAAAAAGAAACATGAATTATACCAAAACACTACCAGTACTGACATATCCTAGTGAGGCATGGATAACATCGAACAGATAGAAGAGCAGACTAAATGTCATGAAAATGAGATACCCCAGAAAAATAGAAGGGAAAACAAAGAGAGATAAAATTAGGAATGAAACATACCAAGAGATACTAAACACGCAACCAATAGAACACGAAATACAAAAAACCAATTAAGATGGTTAAGAAGAGAGGCAAATTTATGAAGCAAGAAAATTACGCAAGAGAAAGAACCTATGAAAAGCAGCAGAAACAGAGATGGAGTATGGAGTAACATAAGGGAATCGACGGTAGCTCGAAAGAAGTTGAAAAAAATATGGAAGAGTTAGACAACGACGCCTTACACCGAAAAGTACGAAGGCTAAGGATTAAGTAAACAAATAAGTCAATATCGACGATGGCGATTTCAATTCCATTGTATAACGATGGGGCATACTGTGTACTTATGGGTTCCTTATTAGTTTTACGATTACGTTTATGATATTCTTACCTATGTTAAATGTTTTCTACATTGAAAATTTCGATAGAAAACATAAGCTGTAATCGCTACATGGAAGTTTAATTGCGCACATGACCTTTCCCTCAACTACGATCAATTTATATGGTAACAGCAATGCGGTTTGTATTCATGTTGCACGTATGTTTGTAATATTTTACCGCATAAACAGATAAAAATGGAAGTGCACTTTCAAAAGAATTCTTCGCTGCGAAATTAATAGTTCCCAGTGCGACGTAAATCAATCCGCGGACAGCATAATGAGGAAATAAATTAAAACAATGCAAATTTGAATGGATTGTTTATTCGCTTTTACTTTCGGATGTTGTAACCACGCGCAATTTGCTGCAGTTTAGATGGAACAAGGGAAATGCACAATCTTAGGCCATAAATGCAAAAATATATAACAAATAGTAACCTCTGTATTTTTGACCACCGTTAGATATTATTTGTTCTAATTACAGGTAAAAACATCGACCCTTCTTGGGTAGTATTGAACGAAGATTTAGATTTCCACCGCGTTTTAATAATACAATGTTCTGATTTTGTTTGACGTTTTATTTGTTTTCGATACGTTTTTAATTTTTATTGCAGGGCATACTTTGAAACTAGGCTTGCAACATTCGTTACTGCAATCTAAAAAGGAAATTATGTAATTTTTAATTACTTGTACTTACTTTATTAAAATATTTTTTACAACACATATATGGATTGTTTCAGTGGGGCAAATTTCTGAAAATGTCCTGTGATTAAATAAGTGGATACATCAAAATTAAAATTAGGAAACAACGAAACGTAAATTCGAACATTTATAATTGTAAAAAGAAATGATTACGAATAGGAAATGAAAACCGCAGTTTCGAGACCACAAAAATAATCGTCCAATCGAACACGTTCTAAGTATCGCAACGCTCGGCGAATTTATCGATTAAGAAATGAACAGGTGTTTGCAACCATTTCATAATTTGTCGTATAATTTACTTGTTTCTGTCATGGCGTATAATCGAATGAAAAAAAAATAATTTAATGATAATCGTACAAACAAGGTCGGGCGAAAATAAAATACGTAAATAAACGCGCATGTAATCAATTCAGAATTAATTGAATTACTTTGTGGCTCAAAACGTATTATATGCATACATTTTCACATAAACATCGGCATTTTTGTGCGTACTTGGAATCTTGCCACGAACACGGCACCGCTGATTAGTTAATAATTATTACAACGGAGAGCATTATGTTCGGCGTCAGTTCGTTCCGCGTGGAAATAAACAATGAACGCAAAAGAAAGCGAACGCGATAAAGCGTGGAATTGCATCATCGATGTTAATACAATATCAAGATAATCTCCGCTGTCAATTGGCAGCGATGATATCTCGCGATGCGTGCGTCAATTTTCCGGTTATCAGCGAATGAATTGGCCGACAACTGACGTACTTCGTTTCGTTTTCAAACGTCAGTGAGTCGTTAACCCTCTTCACACAATCGACAAAAATCAATAAATATCGCGAATGTGGCGCAATGACAAATATGAGAAACATGACGCAGATCAAACAAACGTTGCTTGTTCTTCTCAGCAATGACACGTTACGTTACGCGCTTGATGAATGGTGTCTATTAATATTTCATTATCAACACAATGGCAGACTAAACTTACGTAGAGTAAAAAAATGTAAATTAGGGCACCGATTTTGGACTGGCTCACCTTCTTCAGTACGAATGGAAACAAGTGTTTGAGTGATTGAAATTATGGACTCATCAATGTTCAAGGTAGGTTAATCCGAACATTTGACCATGAACAACGATGACGTAAATTACCACTTATTGTGGTATATATAAATGAAACAAAGTTCTGAAGAAAGTTAAAATAATGATAGAAGATTTGGACTAGAAGCAGAAAACTAATTTAAAAATCATATCGAAGGACAGAAAAGATTGTAATTGAATACACATCTAAAGTTCAATACGTAATCGATGTTGGCAATGCAAAAATCAAATTATTTTCCACCACAGAATACTTTCGCCACATTGTCGAGTTTCACGATGAATAAAACTGTTGCTATAGCGTGGACTAGAAATTTCATATACTTAGTTTTGGTATTGGAGTTCATTTATATTTTTCTGCTATTCCCACAATTTACTTTACATATCAAAAGTGTCCAATTGGCTATTTAAACAACTGAACATGATTTCGTGCTGATTTTTGACAATACAAGAAATTTTTAAAATGGTTTCAATTAATAAATGAGTGTATTAAAATTTTGTTTCTACAAAGAAAGAATTAGAAAAGATTCCGTCTCATTTAAAGACTGTGGTACTGACTTTATAAATGCAAAACTATGACCATGTGACAGGGATAAAAGAATAATGTTAATAATAGAAAAATAGACAATTACTTCCCAAAATTAATGGAAGGACGAGAAGTTGCACAACGAGAGTGGGTAGAGGAAGCGATAGATCAAGAACAAAAATTAGAAGGAGAAATGGCAGAAAAAATAACTATGGAAGAATTAACAGGAGCCGTTAAAAGACTTAAAGATGGAAAAGCACCTGGAATTGAGCAGAAATGGGAGATGGAGGAATGGACTTTCTACAAAAAAATGCAATGTGAAAGTGTTGACTGAGGAAGAAATTCAAAAACTATGGGAAATAGGGCTGATGGTGGCATGTAGGCCTGTAACAATTACAGCTGTATAACATTAATGAGCACAACAATGAAAATAATGGAATGTCTTAGAAAACAAGTAGAACTAACATTAATAGAAGTACAGAGTGGTTTCATAAAAAACCAAGACCATATTTTCGTGATAAATGAAATAATAAGACAACGACAACGTCAAAAACAGCATATTTACCCTTTCTAGACAAAAAGTGTTTAACAAAGTACCAAGAACGAAAATATAGGAAAGTCTGGAAAAAAAATGAAAGTAAATAAAAATTTAACAGGAGTAATAAAATGGCTCGATATCTATATCGAATGATGAATGAAGTGATTGTACAAATGCATGCATAACATTCATGTTGATTAGAGGTTTAGGTGTGCGAGTCATCCGCACAAGGTTGCCGCCCATAACGGGCGACACGTCCGTCTAGTCCTAGCCTTACTTTTCATCTCCTTTCCTGCGTTGTCACCTTTGTCTTTCCGCAAACTTTTTGGATAACAATAGACGTTAACAAAGTTTTACCAATCATATCTATGATTCATATTCAATAGTGGTAGTGACGATCCTCGACGAAGTGCTCGAAGCATAAGTTTAAATAAATCTTTGTTACTTTTATATCCAAAAACATGTCAGAGCAAAGGACTGTTCAGTTATGACATGTGCCACGGCAAATAAATTCGAACTCGCGAGCAGTGCTTGGCGTCGCACACTCTCACACTGTTCGATTTTTGTTTTTAATTTCACTAAGAATACCAAATATTTAGGTTTTAGACTCTATCACTCTATCACCCATCATAATTGTAATACCTAACTGGATTTCAATTTCATGAAGATAGATCACAAGGAAATAAGGAACGAGGTTCCGCAAATAATGGCGGAGCAAAAATATTAGTATTAATTAATTTTAAAATATATACGTTTGAGTTTTGGGGCATTGAAGTATTTTAGGCAGTACATGACCAAGGGAACGCAGCGGGTACGAGTTAATGATATTATGCCCATACCTTTTACGATCAGGTGTACCACAGGGAAGCATATATGGGCCCCACGTTTCCCATTTCGTGCACGCCATACAATTCAAATCTTTTCTATAAACAATCTGTTCCAAGTCATTCACTCGATATGTTAGATTTTAATTTTTTGTCCTTTTCCTTAGATGTCACCACCTCGGTCACTCTAATTTCAAAATTATATATTTGTAATTTGATTGTTGCCCCACCAATGTTCGACTTTTGGTGTTTTCCTTCAGTTGTTCTTGTATCCCCATCATAATAGTCTTTACTTCGCCAATTTCTATTTTAATTTTCTTTAATTCAGTATTGTTTTACTGGTTGCTTCTGGGTTGTCTCTTGTTTCTCAAATTTATTCTTGCACGTATCACATCTCCTTGATAGAGCAAGTGTACTGGTACGTTCCATCACATCCGAAGCAGGGAACATATGAACCATCATCAAAAATAGTCCAAAGAATTTGATAGTTGATGACGAACTACGTAATAACCTATCGAATATCTATTTTATTGTAAAATTGTTAGCAATACGGAAATGTATGTGATTGAATTGAATATTTCTAACCATTAGATTTAGTAACGTTTCATGTACAAGGTCATGTCTGTCGATGCTGATGTTCAAATATCGGCGAGTGCTATAAATGTAACACAAAAAAATGTAAAGTTGGGCAAAGTCTTTAACAATAATGGATCTGAATTTGGTTTCGCGTTTTGTGTTGAAGAGGTTATGAAGTCCTCCGCTGTAACGGGGGTAAACTCTGACAATAATAACATCGTATACAAAGTCTCTTGAAAGAGACCACCTGATTAAGTAATGAAAATATACTTCAACAAAAATTGGTGAAATGGAAAATGGAAGATAAGTTTCATCTTCTGTACTTTAAAAGTAATATTTTGGAAGGTATGGCTACCACAGCATTTAAGCAGGTCGATCAAGTTCGAGGCCGCTATGGGTCAGCCGTTAGACGAGGCATTAACGTCAAAGCCCAGGAATCGGTAAGCCAACATGCATCGAATAATTCTTCTGATTGCATTATTAATGATAGATATGCCAATATTGGACAAAAAAGCAAGTACTTCGAAAGTAGCATTTAATAAAAAATAGTGGACGGAAAGTGTTGGATAGTGCTGAAAAAATATAATTGATCTACATGTGATAAGTGTGTAAGTCAAGTTTTTAAAATTGTTTATGTAAATACTCAATGTTTAAGCAACAAATTAGACAAAATGGAAAGGTTTAGTCAACAATGAAACATAATTTTTGTATATCTCTGGTGTAAGTTGGAAACTGTTGATATGATACAGTGATACACACTTATGTCTTATTACTGATGTGAAAGGCATACATAGAATCAGAATATCCAGGAACGTAGCTTTTTCTCCGATGAACTTCACTGCTGCGCAATCAAATTTCAATTTGGTATTTTCGAATGTTGTATCTATTGCCAGTGTGTATGGGCCATCCAATGCTTGTTATGAAAAATTTATGAGAAAACTAGTATATAAGTTATTATTGTATGAGATAACTTCCAATATTTTTATGTGCGACGATTTAAATATTAATTAATATTAATAAAACTAAATACAAGTACAAAAATACAAATGTACAAATGTACATAAGTGCATTATTTATAACTAAAAGAACTATTTTGACTGGCTAGACACGAGAACGTTAACAGTTTGCATGATTTGTATTGGCACAAAAAGAAGGAGTACAAACAATTAATAGCTGGTACAAAAATGAATTATTTTACTAAAGTAATCTCAGACTGTGATAACCAAAAACAGCAGGTAAGTTTTGGCTCTCGAGTTTCATTCCAACTCTTCTAGTTCAAGTTAAATTGAAACAAACTCTTTTGTTATGCATTATTTGGCAGTCTGACTAACGTGAGAGCAACGGAATTATGTTTTAGAGTTGGCCCTGGAAGAGGGAGATAGACATACCATGAATGTGTAATTTTAATCCAATAAAATAGTTCATTTAAACTGTCACTTTTTGAAGTATTGTAAAACAGTTTTTAATGAAATTTTAACACCATTTATGAAAATGTTGCACGACGTCAAAGGAAGAGTTACATTGTGATGTCGGTGGTGGCCATATAACTCATCTTATTTGATAATTACTATTGGTTGTCATGATTAAAATGTATTATTTAAAATGTTATGTTTGATTTAATCTAAATTTAAGTTACCGGTAAAAGGGTTGGTACACCTGTTAGTAACGGCGAGTAGTTCTATTACTCAAAATTAATCTAAGACATACGCGAAAACTTCCAAAGCCCTCCCTGAATCACAATTCCGTTGCTCACACGTTATTTTCCCCATGTAAACAGTGCATTAAGTTTGCTACTTGTCTCTAGTGATTAATACGACTTCATAAGAGTACTTGTGTAACGTTCAATGTGACCTTTTGGCTTCTGATTTAACGTTGCAATCTCACTTTCGACAGCGGATCATGTATTCATTTTTGACATATATCCCATGATCATCTTATAAATACACCTGGGAGCCCATGAATGCACTGGTATAAAATAATCTCTCCCTCCTTGTATCTAATTTAAATTGTCACTTCTTAAGCCTGTCACTTTGACGAGAAAAGTTCAGCATACACGCAATCGGCTTAAAAGATTTTAATTCTTGTTATTAGGAATAATAATAATCATAAACTACCGTAATAATAAAATGAGCGAGTACCGAACACCAACATGTCCGTCCACATCCACATTTTTCATAACAGCGACGGCTGCAAGCAATCCGCCGGCATTAGACGGGATCGGCATTCCGGAGTTATCGGTGTAGAAACCGTTCTCGGACCGCGAATATTCCGTCCCGTCTAATTGACGTTAATTGGCACCAATAATTATTAATACCGCATAATCCGCACATCCGTTGGACGTACGTCAAAAGGATTTATTGTGAAATTGCGCCGATCGAGACGTGTAGGTTTTAATAATAAGTGCGGCAGCGCGCGTCTATTAATAAAACGTTTTTATTCGTTCCTACATACCGAGATTACTTCTTGGAGGCGAACGCGCAAATTGCGCAACCTTCCGTTCGTGCGACGCGACGCGACGTTCGTTAGCTTTTGTGGTGTACGTGTCAACGCGTCAAGTGCATCCAGATCAAGTGCACCAGGCCGCCGTTTAACTTAACAAAGTAAATATTGCGATAATGTTAATCGGAACCAACCGTCCGTGCGTTAAATTTGCTTATTAATTTATTGAGTCTTAAAATGTTTAATGGAACCGGTTGATGTAATTATTTAAGTTGTTTCGCTAAAATTTCTAGTTAAAGTCAGAAAAGTAATAAGTTGATCACTGATATCTTTTATGATTCACATTTATATTTTAATTAAAATTATTATTATATTATAATTATTTATGACAGCGAAGTTCGTTACAGCAATGGGAGGAAGTTAAAAATTGGACGTTGAGGTGTCATTTCTACGAGGAACTAAATGACAGACATTGTGTAGGTATAGAGTAGTGTGAGGATAAAATGAAAGAGGCGAGAGATGCAAAGGAGTGAGGAATAGTATACGAGGAACAGGAGGAAATTAACGTTGGATTCATTACCAATTTAAGACAAAACCCAATTTGGTTTCTTGTTCATATCATAATAGATGACTTAATAATAAACAATGACAAACTATTGCTTTTTCCCTCCGTCGTGCCCTTTCTTGATAATTTCAGATGAGGTTGCACTTTTGGACGTGGGTCATCTTTGACACTTCTACGGCTACGTTTAAACTCGGCTGCCCATTTCTTCACAAAAATAGAGGAAGAGTCTCCATAAACATTTACAATCCCCGAAAGAATTTTATCACTGCACGACACTCGATTTTTTCCACTTCTAACAATACACAAACCCCAACTGATTGAAACCACTGCATGAGGTTGGATGGTATGGCTTGCAATTTCACCTGACGTCTAGTTGTGCAAACGTGAGGAAGAAAAATCATGGGGGTAGTGGTAACAAATATGGAAGAATCCGAGACATTTTCAGATCACCCTCGTATGCATGCACACACACTGAAGAGCCTTTGGTGGTGTTAATACTTAAGTTACAGACATTATTTGAAGCTAGTGACCTTATCTTCCAAACTTCCCATGGTTTAGAGAAGATAGAAACGTATGATTCCCTTGCGGTATTTAACCATCTGGTAGAATTGCTCCCGACATAGTGGTGTGAAAGTAATACTTCCTCAGTCATTCTGAACATTTCTAGGAAAGTACAAAGCGAAACAGACGTGAAGGACCTTCACTGCCCATTATTCTCGTGTTATTAGCAGATATCCAATCCCATCACGCGCAACACGGGGGTGTAAGGGTATAAGGGTTGTGCAAGGGACGAATTTCATGTAATATCTAATCTTTGTATCTAAAAACAAAACAAATAGCTACTTTACCTCCACCTGCGAATGTTGCAGATGTTGAGGATTCATCTGAATCAGAGGACATGCTCCAGATTCTGATTTTGAATTGGCAAGTTTACCACCTGGATTTGAAGAACTCACGGACTTTTGGAAGCGAAACAGATCCTAGTGACTCAGAAACAGAAATTTATAACTATTCTGATTCTACAAATAAAAATTTGACCAAGGCCCAACCCCAAGCGAAGAAAAAGAAAACCCAAAAACCTGTTCACAAATGGAGTAAAGAAGATCTAATACCCCATGATTTTCTCCACAACGTAATTGAAGATAATATAATTGATGTTATATTGCCCTATGAATACTTCACATATATTTCCCCTTCAAATGTATACAGCACATAATAGATCACACACATTTATATAGTACTCAAGTTGCAGAAACATGTATAGATACGAACAACAAAGAAATTACAATTTTTTTATCGATATATAACAATGGAAATAATCTTCATATCGAGTTATTAAGATTACTAGCCTGCGAATATCATGGTGCCCTATAAAGACACACGTGCGGACAATCTCCGTCAATATATTCCAAGTAAACCCCACAAATGGGGATACAAATCCTTGGCATTAGCTGGTGTGTCTGGATAATTTGTAATTTTATAGCTTACCACCTTTGATCTGCTAAACGAAGATCAGAAACTAACAGACGAAGAACAAATTTTTTGAGTGGGTTCAAAAGGTCGTAATTCCTTTGTGCAAATCACTTGATAATGACATTGAGAATGCAATTTACTTTGATGATTATTTTTCAAATTTCAACTGTTTGAATGCCTCCTAAGAACTATGAAGATTTGTAGACAGAGATAAATATTTGCTAAAAAGAGGGCATAGTAGCTATGATTATAGATCTACTGTCACCGTAATTATTACTAAATGGGCTGCTAATAAATGTGATATATTGGGAAGCACTTTATATGGAATTTTTTCTAATACAACGGTAAAACGATATAGCAAACCAGTCGCAAACGATTTACCTGAAGAATATAATTTTACCACTGTAATGAACAGGGGTGACTCTCACATGGTTAAAGAGGAAGGAGACCAATTATACACAAGCTGAGATAATGTACTTAGCTTTACACATCTATTTATAATGCGACCTTTATTGAATGGTTGAAAACCAAATTTGCCATAAGAAATAAATAATTGGTTCTATAACAAACAAATGTACGAAATTTGTAAACTATGTGATTTTAAAGAGAATCGGTGCCAAACAGACATACAGAGCACCTATATAATCTAACCTAATAATACGTACGAATACAAATATCAAAAATATAAATCAATGTGTACGAAATAAATAAAAACCAAAAATAACTTATATAAATTACAAAATATCTTGCCAAATTATAAGCATTAATTGAATAGATTTGATCTAACGAACAACGACAGTTCTATTGCGAAACGGAAATAATTAAATTCGAATTTCAAAGCATATTTGATTTCAGGAAATTGCGACATGGGATTATCCATCGACATTCACGAAATCGCACTTTGTGATCTCCCTTGACGATATTTGACACCTACGCCTCACACCAAGATGATTTCTAATCAACTTCATCTCGCAATCCGACGACTGGATGGGGTAATCAATTAATGTGAGTTACAATTAATCCATGTACGAAATTACAGCCTGTAGCACTAATATTGTTTACTCTAAATAATCAATGAAATTAATTATGTAAGATCTATTAAAAAATTTGTAAGCTGAAACCTAATCCTAAATGTATAAAATAAATGAAATGCAAATGCAATTAAAATAGATGAAGTTGTTTGGGCTGAAAACCGATTTTAATTTAATATAGAAGTCCCTGAAAAGTTCTCTTGAAATAGCTCTGTTTTGGCGAACAATTCTGGAGCGAAATTAGAAAAAATCTGATTGTTTTCTGGGAAATCAATTTGGTCAAAATAAATGTTGCCTATTATGTTTTGTTTCGCTAGTGAAACTGAAATAAAAAAATCAATTTTTTAAAAGCTCTAGTGGGAGACATTTAAGATTTTAATGTCTGACTTTTATGAATGTTACATCAAAATGTGATTGCTTTACGTGGTTGAAGCTTAAAGTTGTCAATCATCATCAATCAATAGTCTAGGCTGTAGATTTTGAGGAGGGGGTTTAATATATTTTTTTATTAATTTTATTCAAATTATTAAAACTATTTGGAAGTGCTCCAGTCTTAAAAAGTAAAGAATAATGTACGATAATATTTTTTCTCATTAACTACATGCTGCATCATACCAATACGAATCATATAAGTAAAAATCAATTTTTTTGTCTTTTCTACTCTACATTTGTGAAATGACTAACGCCTAGTCTTGAAACTCGTACACCAGTACCAGTGCAAAAGTAATAGAGGCTGTGTTTGAAGACCTATATCAAAGAAACTGCTACGCGGAAAAATTAAATAAACATTGTTACAACCAGTAATCATTCCTACGTAACATACTGTCAGTTCACTTTTTGCCTCTTCGTTAAGAAATAATCATTAGGTAAGAGAAAAAAAGCATCAAAGTTTTGCGATTTTTAACCAACGTTGTCTTTACAATTTGTTTCTATTACACCATTCAACAAAAAAAATCAAACTGCGACTGGACGTAATCTGATTCTATTGTGCACATGCATACTTTCATTTCAAGTCTCAAATTGTGTTTATCTCGGCATATACATTGAAATTGGTTATATTTGATTTTTGACAGCTATGTAAATATTTGAATATTCTTCACGCAGGTTACTTAACTTTTTTGGATTACTTTGTATTATCGGGCGTTACTTTTTCAACCTATCCAAACTGTCGACTGTCTGTGATTTGAAACCACACCAGGTTTCGTCAGAATAGAATATTTTCCATCCCTGCTAGCTCTTCGAGCAGTTATGCGAAGGTGCTCCATTAGCACTAGTTAACTATTTAATTTTCTAAATGAACATTTCATGTTTTTTAACCATCCCGACAATATCCTCTGTAAAAATTCTGGTAAATCTGGAACGCCGATTGAAGTTTTGTAGTTGGAAATTTCCTCTTGATATAAAAGTTGAATATCTTTCTCCTTATTACCAGTTGTAAATATTCATCACATTCAATTCTTTCCGTGCCAATATTTGCTTTAAAATGATTAACTCTATCTTCACTTTCGAATTCGTTACTTACTCTCTCAACAGTGACTCCGACAGGTTTAGTTCTTTACACGACTTTCTTCACCTCAATGGTTAGACCATTCTAATTTTTTTCGCGTTTAAAAAAATGTTTTACATTTACTCTTACTTGTTTGACTTCACCAGTACAATGGTTTTTGATAATATCTATTTAAAATGAACCAATTCAGTGACTGGCAGATAAATAAAATTTCGATATTTTATATGAATCTATTATCATTATTTGCATCAATAAATATTCATTATCCCGACATTAGCTCGATGAATTTACTTCGCTTTCGCTTTAAAATATTAAATGCCTACAATTAAAGTTCAATATGTACATATGTTGAGATAAACACAATTGAGAATTCCATTGGCTGCAGCCCGCTTTTTTGCAATGTCTTGTAAATATATGATATATTTCAAAAATTAGCTCCAGTAAAAAAAATTATGGACGAAATCGAATCCAATGCTTTTTTGCACACCCCTAATAATTATTTCTAAACGTAAGGGCAAATTAATTTACAGTATTTTACGTATAAATGGTTGCTGGTTGTAACAATGTTTATTTAATTTATTTTCGCGAAGCTGTTTCTTTGATATAGGCCTTTAAACACAGCCTATTATAATTATACCAATAGTACTCTTTATTTTCACACCAAATTAACCTACACAACGATGTAAACTAATTAAGTTTTTTTTCTTATTCTGAGGAACGAAAACAAATTTTGATATGATAGCCATAGAGTTTGTATTCCGTTCCCAACAGGAAATATAACTGCTTAAAAAATCATTTTCAAATAACTCCAATTTCCTCACCCCATATAAAATTTATTTTTACAGCGATACAGCGATAAAATTGTATAAAGTATTTTACCCCCTTCCCGATGAAATAATTTGCTCCAAAATTGAATAAAAAACGTAAATTTCATGGGTTAACTTTGACCCCCCCCCCCAACATAAACAAAAATCAAACCTAAAGAAAACAGTTTCAATATTTTGTAATTGCACAAATTGATAAAATTTTCAAGCGATACAATTCGCATGTCAAGGTCTGAAGATCTATACCATAGTCAACCATAAAATTACCAGTGGGAGAAGAGAAGATTAAGATGGAAAGAGGATACGATAGATGTTTTATTCGGGCGAGGATGCAAATATATCTCCACTATTAAGTTGAAAAAGAAAAAAACAAAGGACCAACAATGACGACAAACGAAACACGATAGTTGATAGATGAGGAGCTGAAGGTGCATGTGGAATATGAAATCAGATATACCCAATATTTTTGACCGAAAAATTGCTTTGTTTGCCGATGTACTCAAACGAAAGCTACACTCATGTCCATTTTTTGCAAAAACCAGATTAATTAAAAGTGATTGCAATGTACGATAAACAACGAATGTTCTGAGGTATAATTAGCTTTCCAACATAAGTTTCTTATAATTAGACGACATTTTTTTTTGGTACGTTATGGAATGGGTTAGAAGTACTTACTAGGCCTGCTGCTATCCGAAGATTTTAGGATTCGGATGTCCGGATCGGAAAATATCCGGATATCCGAATACCCGATATCCGGATAGTTTACTATCCGAACCCGAGAATCGAAACTCGGATCTGGATATCGGATCCGGATGTCGGATCTAGGTCCGGATTTCCGTTCGGGATCTCGGCAACCAAATATCCGGATTCTCGAAACGGATCCGGTTCTCAATGCTTGCTGTACGTGTTAAATAATGTTTCTTTTTACAGTTATGAGCATATATAAATTATGACATTACAATATGTATATAATTATCACTACGATTTGTATTACATTAAAGAAAAACTTAATTAATAAAAACGACACAAGAACAATCTCAATTTTGTATATTATATGCAAACGTATACTCAAAAAAAGCACGGTTTGAATTTCGAGATCTGTGAATAACAATATACGGATCAGGATCCAAACTAATAAAATCCGGATCCGGATCCAAAACAAAATATTCGGATCCGGATCCAGAACAAAAATATCCGGATGCGGAGCCAAAACAAATATATCCGGATTCGGCTCCGGTTCCACATTCGGAACCGAAGCAGCACTATCCGGATATCTGGATACTTTAAGCTCCGGATCAAAAATTATCCGGATCCGGCTGGCAGGCCTAGTGTTTACACGACATTCCAATGTCTTTCAAATAAATGTTTCCTCTTTAGCATATTAAGCATATTATATGATCGTTCACTGTTAAATTTCCTGAGTTTGTACGATTTGTAGCATTCATTGATTCATTTATAGAATTCCCCCAAAAAATGCTCTTAACTCCATAGTGTTAAGTAATTTTTGTTTTCATTAAAAAAATAACTACTACACTTGAAAACAAACGACAAAAAGACATGAAAACCTAAGAACGCGTAAGAATCACGCTATTTTTGTAAATGGAAATATTCATTTGAAAATGTTTAACTGCTTTGCGCAACCTACGTTAGCTGTGTCTCTAAAGTTGGAGTAAAACGCATCCTTCCCTGTAATACAATAAAACGTAAACAACTGTTTGTTCTCGTACAATGGTGTGGTTGAGTGCGATGCTCTGGTGGGCAAGGATGCTAACTTATTTAACTTTACTACTTGGTAGTTAGTTTTTCACCATATTCGTCAGTTTTTTTTTGAAAATATGGGTTGGGTTGGGTTTGCCACTGCCACGTTTCAACTTTCAGGATCGTCAATGCCAAACATTTGTTCCCAGTTAATTCTGCGGGGAAACACTTTTTCCTGGACGTTCCTTATGACGTGTTTGTTATTATACGCAGCTACTATTAATACGAGTGCGATGCAATGAGGTCACTGCATCGTATTAATAGTAGCTGCATATAACAACAAACACGTCCCAAGGAACGTCCAGGAAAAAGTGTTTCCCCGCAGAATTCACTCTGAACAAATGTTTGGCATTGGCAATATTGTTTTTTCCAGCATTATTTTCTTTGCCGTTACTAATTCTTGCATTTGTTATACATTATTTTATTTTGCATTATATTTGTGTCGTTTTTCGTGGTTTCAAAAATCCGAAGAAAGATGTTGTGGTTTTTAGAAGATATAATAGCAACACATTTTAGTTTGATGACCCTTCAATCATATTTGTGGCACTATCTGTATATTAATGTGGTAAGTCTTGATTAGAGATGACACATCGACACATTGCGTAAAACATTTTTGGAAGTAAAGATTTGGCAATGACACACTTCGTGGAATCCATGGACAAAAACTAAGTAGAAGCGGAAAGTCTGGCAACTGTTTAGTCTGGCGCTCCGTTTCCACAAACATTTTATCAACTCTGCCTTTTCAACAAAAATAAATCAAACAATCCAGTTTCGAAACAGCCGTTACAAACATGTTTACAATGCGTGTAATTACATGCACTTAATAGAATATGTAACGAGAACAAAAAGAGAAATCTAATAGAAAATATTCACTGGTTCTGTTGCCAAGCCGACAAAAATAATGATGGTTATTACTCGAGTTATTCAAAATAAATCAACACGTGAAATGTGTAATAAATATGCGTGCGTTAATTAAAACGTGTTTCTTCGATTACACATACATAGGCTTGCGCTTAATTCGTAGAAATAAGACGACAAAACCAAGATCGTGCGCTTTTTTGACAAAACGTATTAGGAAACATCGATTAATTACAACGAGACGCGACCAGGTAGGCAATAAATTAACGCGTAATGAATTCCGTTCCGAATGTATCTGTCAAGACGGTTATTACCGACAGTCATTAGCATCCACATATTTGCGTAACCGGTAAAGTAAATAAACGTTCTGAAATAGTTTCGACCGGCGGGCTAGGTTGGCCAGCGTTTTATTCTTGAAATCAAAGAAATCGCTGGAAAAGAACCGATTTGTCCGCCTGAACAATCGCAATAAAAGTCGTGATTCACGTCGAATGTAGCGCACGACGTCACGGCATTACAAATAGAATAGTAAATAAGAAGAAACATAAAAGAGTTTATGAATCATTTCGGCTTCCTCTATAACCGTGTCCTTGTTAAAAATAATTGATCAAAGTTTTTTACGCGCATTCCTTTTAGATTGAGAAATGTGGTAGCCGGCAACCTTATCGGTGGTGTTTCGCCTTGAACTGCGTTATAAGGACGTAAATCGCAGTAGTAAACATCACACGACTCATGTAAGCTGATTTTTTTATATGATTTTAATATGTAATAAGCTGTTTGGATGGTTGCAGATGTTTGAAACTACCTGTGGTCGTGGGAACGTCTTTGAGACGCTTCAGGAGTAGATTCATGTTATTGATAGAATTGCGAATCAACCACGTGTATTACTATAACATTGAACTGAACCGGGAATACCCCCAAATTGAAAAGCCAAACACCAAGAAAAATGTGTTTACCGCATTACGCGAAATTATATTCGAGAAACAAACACAAAAGTAATGTATTCGCATTCCTGTATTTTTTTTTGCTTCGAAGGTGGCACTGACACACATCGCATTCCTCATCGCGTTCATTTTAGGAATTCCCTACTCGGAACGGGGGCGTGCTGACCAATTTTCAGCGAATATAAATACACGAAACACAACCGCGTCAAAGGCGACGGCAGGAAACGTAACCTGCTTCATGAATAATGCTGCGGGCGCACATCACCCACTGACACTGGCGCCAGTATTTCAACGTGCACGTTTCCGTCTTTCTGGCATCCAGTGCCCAGTTATGGGCGTACTTGGATAATAAATTGTGAATTAGAAAAATCAATCAAATGAATTTTATTTAATTACAATGCTATGGTGGCCAGTTGTGCTAATAAAATAACGGTTCCATTGGTTTAATACACTACGTCTAGAGGGTACAAAACTAAAATAAAGCATACTATAATAATTTGTTTAAATCCAATAATAATGCGCTGTGACTCAACAACCACTAGAATCTAGCAAGCAGTGCTATGTAGCAAGCAGTAGCGACGGTTATTTAAAAAATATACCTCCCCCATACGTGCTGAAAAATCCTCTGTTCTACATCAAAACAAAACAATGCTACAGTTATAATGGAATAAAATATTTCCCGCGCAAATTGGATAGTCATCGAAAACAAAACACTTTATGTTATTTCAATATTTACTCAAAATGTTTATACGTGACAAAGAAATACGGTATTGAAATCAGACTTGTTTGTTTATTTTCATTCATTTATTGCAACAAAATGCAAAGTGTTAAAACCTAAGTGCTTGTGATAAGTGGCTGAAGTGCAACATCTAAACGAACGATTCCAAAGGTTATTAATGCAAGGTTAGTTGAATGGTGCTAATTGTGCCGGTAGAAATTATCATTCAACAATTTCAAACACGCATTTTTAAATATGAATGTAAATCAAAATGCTCAAACTTCCGGGGTATTCAACCTTAGAGAAATATTTAAACTGCAAACGATGTGAGATTTCAAATAATAGGTGTTTGCAGTAGGGCTTAAAACAAACGACGCAATTATTTCTAAACATCCAATGTAATGTATCCAAATTAGTAGAAAATGGGTGAGGTAAAACCAATTAGGTTATGATGGCGGCACATGACTGTTAAGAAAAACATAGTACATAAAATTAAACATCGATATAACAAAGAACTTTTAAATATCAGTGGATTTGGGTTTTTTCAACGAATTCGATATTAAAAACTTAACTTCAAACACGGTAGCTGTCATATTCAAACTAAGTACAGACGAAAATTTAGTGAAATATGAACAATTTTTTTTTTATATACAATGAGTTAGCAAGAAATTAAAACACTATTCTAGAAAGGAGAAAACAGCTGTTAAATTTATACATATTATAACAAAAATTAAAAATCAATGAATCATCCTTGGTGAGAGTATTTAAGGAACGTCAAAAGACGTCGAGTTTTTAGTATCATTTTGCTTGCTACACGCTTCACGTCGCTTGGGAATAGATTTTTGATAAAAACATAAAACAAATAGGCAGTCGCGCGTTTGAAAGAAAATTGATAAGTAACGATGCATAAACGTCAAATATAAAATGAAGTGTAGATACAAGTGATTACATTTTAACAAGAAATAAAGAAGAAAAATGCAGTGTGATACGAAATCGGTCAATACCAGGAAGCAATCGTAAGCGTAAAAGAAAATTGATAGAAAATTGAAGAATATTAAAAAATATTTCAATTTTATTTCACCAGCCGGACCCACAATATATATTTAAAAAATTGCATAAAAAGAACCCCGAGATTAAATGTAATTAAGAATCAAGTCTAGAGACGTTGTAAAATTAAAATTCCAAAACGTATTGTTAGATTTAATAAAGTTTTGTATAAAAAGGTAATAATAAACATTTATAATTTTTTTATTTACAACGTAAATTTACCATAATTTCAAAACATTTTGAAAGAGATAGGAAAACTCGCTGCAACAGAACAAACACAAGAACAGAGGCAAGAATTACAGCCGACAAAAAATACGGATGCTTGCTGGGCGAAAATGGATGAAAATAATAAGAAAACGGACGAAAATATAAAAACGCTTAAAAACGAATTAGAAGCTAAATAGATGAAAAAATAAAACGCTTAAAGATGCGTGCGATGAAACTAAAAGGAAAATCGAAGAAAATATCGGCGTGATTAAGAAAATCTATAAAGATAACGAAGAGATTCATCAAGTTCAAGAACTGTCAAAGAAGGAATTAAACAAAATGTGATGGAGCTTAATACGAAAATAAATAAAGAATGAATTCGAACAATTAAATTACCAGAAAAATTGGAAATAGCACGGAAAATCAATAAATTTGGTGACCACCAAGTGAGCAGCATTAAAAAAATAAATACTAATGGAAAACAAAAAAACCAAGGGTCGGCAGATAATTTAGCAAGTACAAGAAAAAAGGGCAATAGAAGAATAACGACCAGAATATAATGAAGGTGGTGATTAGTGGGGAAAATCAAATTCATTTGTTTGATTTTCCCCACTAATCGGCACCACCAAAGCACTAATAAGGGTGGACGGGAAGATATTCTCAGCAGAAATGCAACACGAACTATATGGACATCAAAAAGTTTTGATATGTATTAAACAGCAGGAAAAGTTGCTAACGGAGAGATACAATTGATACTATTATACCAAATAAATTGAAAAACGCATTAACCATCTGCAGATAATAATACACAATCAAGAAAATCGAGAATACGAATAAGAATTCCTAAGATTCCTTTCGTGACGAGAACGTAGCAGAAAAGGAAGTGCATGAAACATTAAAAAATGGATAGCAATGCCCCCAGGTTGTGAAGACATTACAAACTAAATGAGTTCGGTATTTATCTTCTGATCATCCACTGAGAAATCATTCAACATCTGTAAAATTGTGGAGTTCAAAAACAGTGAATGACTACCACAACTACATCAAAATAATTGAAGAATTCAACAAGAGCAATAAGACACGGGGGTTTACTGAGGTGGCCCTTAAACAAAGATAATGGGGAATATAAAATGGGACATAGTATTAAAAATAGTATGCTACACTGACGATGCTCTATTAACTACAGAACATCAAGAACTAAACCTACGTCAAAGAAAAGTATAAAAATTTTATGCTAACGCTAATAGCACTTAATGACCAATCCATTAAACAAAAATTTAGCTGAGCATATCTAGGAGTCGACATGTTAAGCTGTAAAAAGTTACAGGTCTTCATTCAAGCAAACAGATCTTCTTGAGTTACAATATGAAACAAAAACAAATACATGTACACATAAACCAATCGAATTACTTATGCAGCAGAGAATGTAATAGGGCCGAGACGTCAAAACAAGAAACCCTGTAAGAGTAACCGAAATGAAGACCTTAAGAAGAATCAAGGAAGTAAGTTGAAAGACCAATGAGAATATTTGCGAGGAATTGGAAGTGACAGGATGGACAATGGAGATGGACAAAAGACCAGAAACCTAGACAAGGATACCGATAAGCCAACCATCGAAAAGGTGGCACGAAAATTTACGATATGAGGTTAAATAAACTAAAGAAAACAAGACATAGTCTCAGAAAAAGGAGGAAGCATCCAATTCCTAGCTAATATCGAATCTAAACACAATCCAGGTGAGATACAGCTCGCATATTGATACCACTTGGTAACATGAAATGCGTAACTCAACCATAAACCTAAATATAATCGCCACTTAACTAGGATAACAAGAATTCAAACCTAACCCGATTGACACAATGTGTTAAGAGAACATTTGCACAACTAAACACATCGTAACGTAAGAAAAATGAAAAAAAGATGAATTAGCTTTAACTGTACTGGACTGCAGAAAATTCAACTAAACCAACTGCGTGCTACTACTGACGTTAACGTCATTAAAAATTGATCGAATATAGCTGCAATAATGTTTTTATATAAATAAGCTGTAGATGCATATAAATTAATTAATTATAGGAGGAACAAATAACGTATCACGATGGAATGACAATTGACGATTATGAAAAATATTTGAGCAATTATAGCATTCAAATAATTGGGAATATACGACTCGTGTCTTGAACTAATCAGTCGCCAAATAAAGCATTCAATAAATATTTCATTTAATCGAAAATGTTTAAAATAGTTAAAATTATGGGCACATATATATCAACCATGACAACTCCTACATCCAGCATAGGTATTCTAATATTAGAACATCGTACGAGAGAGAAACTACCAATGAAAGTGTCATTAGTAACGCGCGGATGTTAATTTGTACAGCACACAGCGGCGAGAGTAAATACCGGCATCTTACGACAGCTTTAGATTATCGGCAGCAAACTAACTCAGTTATTAACTCGTTTAGAAACAACAATGGGGAGTTTTTTCCAAGATAAAACTGCAAGTCAAACAATCCTGGATTGAAAAGATAATTTCATGCGAGAAGGAACAGAAAGCGCCCTTTTTCGCAATGGAGTCATTTTTGTGACTTTCCATATGATTGCTTTTCTGCAGTTTCCAAAACTTGTGACGACAGTAATCGCACATAAGAAAATAAAAACTAAAACTTGTATAATTTCAATTAAAATGCTTACGCCCCGATTTGTACGATGTCTATGGGGCATAAGTCCCTATCAATTTCATCTCGGATTAATTAAGCCGCCGTCCGATTCGGAATTAAACTTAATAGTACGTTTATATCGAGGATCAAGTGCTGCGATAAGAGCGGGTTCACAGGCACCGCGCTGAAATAGAATTTTGCGTGGACGGCGTCCGTAAGAAAGTTGCAGTTGAACATTGTTGCTTCGCCGATTCATTGCGCACGTACGTCAATGGAGGTCACTTTCAACATAATGAGCTGCAATTTAAGTGTTTATGTTTACCTGAGGGAAACGTTTCGCAAGCCGTACAGGTTTTCTCGTAAATAACGCAAATTTAATGTCCCCTGCTGAAAGTAAACGAACGACCGCGTCACGTAACACTTTTGTTCGAGTTGCTTTAAAATATTTTTTTATGTACACATTGTGCCAGTTTAGTTGGTCTACATGTTTTTATACTTATTTTATTCATATATTCAGTTTGTGTCTAAATTTATGGCAGTAAATTGATACATTTCCATTTTTTCTTATAAAGAACATAGACATAAACATAATTATGCGTTAAATATTTGTTTCGTTAAAATCATCTGTTTTGAAAATTTTCCGCTGGAAACACAGTCCAGCATGGCTTTTTAGAATTTAATTCCTGTAACACATCCAGTGTATCATCATCATTCAAGACAACAGTCGAAGAGTTACACAGTTACACACAGTAGCACATACAGCAGTCGAAGTGTACCATCATTCAAGACAACAGTCGAAGTTACACATTCGAAGTAATACAGTAACACATCCAGTGTACCATCATTCAAGACAACAGTCTAACAGTTACACACAGTAGCATAGACAACAGTCGAAGTGTCTAACAGTTACATAGTTGCACAGAGTTACACAGCATCATCATTCAAGACAACAGTCGATGAGTAACACAGTAACACATCCAGTGTATCAACCTAATTCAAGACAACAGTTTAACAGTTACATAAAGTTACACAGCATGATCATTCAAGACAACAGTCGAAGTAACATCATTATTCAAGACAATTTGAGTAGTAACACAACAATGTTATGCACTTAAGCATTGATCAATTAGCAAACAAGCTAACACATCGCAACAGTGCCAATTGTGATTGTGAAATAATTGTCAATTGTAAATAGTGGTAATAAATAGTGTATATAGTTACAGGAGTTTATCTGCAACAAGCCTTCGAACGATAGAATAAGGCCCAGACGATAGCGACGCAAATTCTCGTCGAACTTACAAGTCGGTACACGCAGTTCCTTCGTTCACGTAGCGCAAACAATATCTGTTCGAAACAAAATTGTTTCAACACAATCCTTTGCAATAACAAAACTTGTTGATAATTTTATATTATATATAATTTTATCGGTACCTTAACCAAAAATTTGATCTCCAACCCAACCCAACCCAACCCAACGAAATAACCCCTTGTGCGAGTGTAAATACATTTAAATTACATTACTTACAAAAATGACTGAGATAATTTTTTGTTCACTACTTGATAGTAAAAAATGTCTTACTAAGGTATTATTAAGAAATTGTTTATTGACATCTTATAAAAATTAGTGTTCAAAGCACCATTATTGGCAATACACATTGAAGAGGACACAAAAAAAAATTACAACATATTTAACAATCACAGTAACTCATCACACATTAGCTTACCCACTTATGCACATATTAAACTTTCTTTCTTCCACTTCCGTCCTAAGAACTTAACGGTGTTTTTACATTTAAAGAATTTTACAATAATGCACATATTTAATCTGTTTGCAAATCGGTTGCTATGGTAACACGGTAATTTAGCAAAACTTGAAGATAAATTTTAAATTAAATACGCGGGTTTCATCACATTATTTTACTTAACAAAATACGTTTTTATTAGTTTCCTATTTTTTTAAATTTTGTTTCATTCTGGTTCAAGGCTTTTGGTTTAGTTTAGCAGATTATAATTCTCATATTCTAATTTATTACAAACTTGCTTTTCGTTTATAATATTTAATTTTGTTATATATTTACTTGATGTACGTTCCTTATTCTTGTGAATTGTTTATTTATTGTGCACTTTAATATTTATTTCTAATAATTTTCGTGGTGTTACGTTTAATTAATTTTATAATATTTTATTTGTTTAGAAATATGTTTCTATTGGAAACGCGGAGATTTGGCAAAAGTTGAAGGAAAATTCCGCGACACTAACTCCGCGAGCTTCAGCTCACGGTTTTAATTAAATCAAAAAATATCCATTGATTAGTTTCAAGCATTTTTATGTGGGTTTTGATATTTTGGCCATAACTGATAAAAAATTAAAATTAATGGATTTCTAATTTGGTACTAGTTACGAAGAAGTTGTAAACGCTGACGCACGTTAATGGTTGAACGATACAAGGTGAACGCTAAAATGATTGAAATAGAAATTAGACCCGTGCCAGTAAACTGGGATAAATTACCATGATTTAATTAGAGTAAACCACAATCCACAATTTCCAAATTCTTTAATTAATAATTCTATTAATATATGTTTAAAAGATTGTATACTGCAAAACATTATAAACGGTTTTCTTATCAATTCACAGTCTTATTCGCGTCTGCGTACATCATTTAATAAATTGCCATATGACTTAACAAGTGCGAGTGCACGCTACAAACGTAAAGAATTATGTGTGAGACGTCTTAATGAATGATAATATTTTCGTGTATTCTTTAACTATAAAATTGGTTGGCAAAAAGCATTATAGCATAACATTGAACATGAAATAATATCTTACTTGGCGCATGTGAGTGACCATAACTTTATCCGTCATCTTCCAAAACTTCATTACGGATTAAATTGATTAATTACGCTTAGCTGCAAAACTCAAAGTCGCTCATAAAAATATATACGGTATGTTCCAGCATTTGATGTGATCGTCAACATAACCAATTCACAATTCTTGTTGGAACTAAGAGGTTTTTATCAAAACTGCACGGCGATTAAGTATTTACTATTTGATTTTACGCTACGTCGCGCGTTTGTAAACACGGCCGACCTCTGAACCGAACTGCATAGCATGATTTATCGCTTCCATATCATCAAATCCTACACGCTTTCTATTTTTTGCAACGATACGTCGAGCGTGGAAAAACGCCGCACTTACGATTCGCGAGTTCTTCGATTAAATGTCAAAGCAATTCATTCCTGCATGTTTCGAGAAGTTCGCCTCGAGTTATAGTTATTGGATTCGTTCAAACGGAACGGTAAGCACATAGTAGATCGAACAAGCTGATACGTACGAGACCACACATTGCTTTTTACAATGGACACATGTTTGCATTTACTTCTATTCGATTCCGTCATGTGAATAATGCAATGTCAGATGCATGTTACAATGCAAGTTACAATGTTGTTATAAAAGTGGTCCAACATCGAAATTTTGTAGAAACGATAATTTGGAGAAATATTTGGAGCTTTATTGGCTTATTGTAATTTACAAAAGTCTCACTTCGGAGTTCACTTCTACCAAAGATTGTTATGTCACACCATGTTTTTCGATCCTGTGCCAATGTCTTCGCTTCTTTCCGTTAGTATTCCACTAATTCCTGCATTCCATGTAGTCCTCAGTCTACCTCTCCCCTCCTTCTTCCACCAGTTTTCATTAACACACTTTTTTCACTACTCGATCATCCTTCATCTTTCTCATATGTCCATACCACCTGAGTTGTTGTGTTTCGATTTTTTAATTGTACTCTTTACTTCCAGCCTCCTTCTGATTACTTCGCTTCGCATCTTATCTCTTATTGTTACCCGTCAATTTATTAAAATATTTATTTCTGTAGCTTATACTTATGTATTTTTCTGTCATGGTCTACGATTCACAACCATATGTCAAGGTGGGTGCTAGTACCGTTTCGCACACTTTAATTTTCGTTTTCTTACTGATTTCCTTTTCATTAAAGCCTATGTAACTTGCGTTATTTTGGTCTTTGGTATTTGTTTGCATTAAACGCAACCTCAAGTTATTTATATTAAGTAAAAGATTATAGCAATAAGGCTATTTTTACAACGCCTCATATGTTCAATGAAAATTATCAGCAACTAATTGTTCGCACACGAATTATTTCTATTCAATTAATTGGTAATTTTTTTTAATAAACTTAGATAAAAGATAATGCACATGTCGTCCATAAATGAAACGTCACTTTCAGAATCTAAGCAACACTCGTAAAGTCTCGCCTGCACGAGCATTTTTGAAGTAAAACATATTGCACGAGAGTTTTATGTGGATACGTCTCACAGACCGAATTCTCGACGAGTTTGGCAACCACGTGCGCGCCGAAAGAATTTTTCTTGGCCAACGGCTGTTTAACATGTTCAAAAATAACCATCATAAACCTCGCCGTTACGTTTGTATGTATAATTTCGGATCGTTTACTTACGAAGAATCCAAATAGACGATTTTTATGTGAAGTTATGGACATGGAACCTTTCAAAGATCCTATGCTTATTCTTAGCACTGAAATAACCCTGATTGGACGAAGGAATCTCCAGGCACGCTCGGAATTGGCTGAAATTCTTGATGCAACAGTTGTTAAAATTTAAACGTTGAATTTGATTGAACATTAATTAAATCGGGGTATTTACAGCAAATAATCAAATGCATTCGACTATGTTGCATATAAATGACGTTATATTTAAGTTATAGACATCGACAGAGCTACGGTCCTAATAGCGCCGAGTTTCCAGCTAGTCCGTAGATTTAAATTTATTTGAATAATATGAGCTATACATCAAAATGTTTTGTATACTTGTCAATTGTAATGCGCAATTAAGTCGTAAAAGGCATAATAATGGGCGGAATTTTCGGTACTTCTTATTCTGTCGATAATAACATAAACATACAGTTAAGCAATTTCTGATATGCTGCAGTGAATGGGAAGCTCGCGGAATTTGTGTGTGGATGTATGCCGTGGGTGTTTGGAGGAAATGTTTCGTTTACGTTGAGACGAAAAAGTTTCTTTCCACACAAGTTTCATATGTGAATGAAAAAGTTTCCGTTTATTTTTAACTTTCTTTAGCAATATTCAGGAGCGGAGTTGAAAAATTAAATTAGGGCCACACAATAACTCAGGATATACTTAGTGGTAGGTACTACGACGTGGATCAGCTAACGTCTACTTTCCTTTCGCTGATCATTGCTTTTTACTTAATCGTCCTTTCAACGCTCCAATCCTTCTCCTTCGCTACCTATTCATTTCACTAGAATATCTTCAAATATTCACATTAAATATTATGATCAAAGTAGTAGAAAAGGGGGAAGATTTATATATGACACTCGTATATACATTTTCATCTGAAAGCAGCGTTTGACGTAGTTAAAAGGGAGGAAATATTGAAGATTTGCAGAGGAAATTATATTCTGTGAAGTGGTGGCATTAGGAGGACTATATTCAAAAAGACGAAATGATTTAGAAGTAGCGAACTTAAAAATATTACCAGTTATTTTTTTAAGGAGAGCCAAATAGGCTATAATAACTGGTACTTATTATACTTAGGAGACTGAATCGTCGCCAGCGGAACGGACCCACGAAGGGAAGATAACGGCTAAGCAGATGAATGTCACGATGAAAATACTTGGAGCAACATGGATGTGAAGAGGAATGAATAGATACAATGCATGAAGCAAAGAAAAATTGAACAACGCGAAGGAAATGGGAGGTATGGCAAGGGAACCAGGACAAAGAAGAGACAAGACGATAAAGGAAAGATGCACGAAGGCCGTGGGTAAAAGAATCTAATCCAACACCGTAAAGGTAAAAGGACATGGAAGAACATGGACGGATGTGGAAAAACGAAAGGACGAACGAATTATTATTAGTATGCTATTTTATTTTATTATTTTATTGCGGAAAAATGTAGTAATTTAAAGGTTGTTGCCCTTGATCACAACCAATGTTTTACTTTTTGTATACACTAAAGTTTCATATTTATATATTATTGCTCTTTTAAAAAAAAATTTCATATTATTATTATAATGGTACTTATCTTGTATCATGAGCAGTCAGTCGTTGAAAAAAATACTTTTAGCAATATTAAAGTTTATTGCGACATCTTTTTTTTTGCAATAAGGTGTTTCGGAAACCCTTGTCAAGCAATAAACATTAATATGACAAATGACATTAAATAAAACCTAACACGGTAACAAGGCCGACTTTCTATATACCCCAGTATTTACTACAAGAACTGGGAAAACCTTGTAAAGAACCTAGTTAGGGTATTCGACTAACATTTAATTCACTACAATACAATTTAAAATCACAACAACGATAAAAAAATATAATAATATATAAACAAATTAACCCGCAATTGTAAAAATAATGATCAAAAAATTGTATTGTAATGAATGAAATATTAGACACTTGGAATTTTGTGACAATATTAATTCAATATTAATAAATCAAAATTAATATTAGAAATTAATATTAAAGCCACAAAACATATTAATGTTTTGCTTCACAAGGGTTTCCGAAACACCTTATTGCAAAAAAAAGTTGTCGCAATAAACTTTAATATTGCTAAAAGTGTTTTATTCAACGACTGACTGCTTATAATACAAGATAAGTACCATTTTAAGTGTATTATTATTATTATTATTATTTGACAATACGTATTTTCAATACAGAAGTTACTAACTACATTAAATATAGAATTTCACGTTTAGACCCAAATACTCTGCCCAATAAACTAATTATCCTATTAACTAGTTTCTATTTCCAAAGTTACAACTACCTCTTTATAATGATCAAAAGCTTCGGTGACCGGGTTATTTTGACGGCTGTGATCAACCGTCCCACCGCATTTGATATAATTAAAATGACTTCATGAACGTTAATCTTTGGCACATGACGTAGGAAATGAAAATAAAATAACCAGTAGAATGAAATGTTTTTGACATTTAAATAAACGTTCTTGGTTAAGTTGTCACAATTTTTTCTTTAAAGCTTTTATAGCTCACCTGAAGGATTTAAATTTTATATCCACATTTGCATAATAATAGCTCATGTTAGCTTGGGGAATATTCGCTTAGACATATAATATTATTATTAGTTGTTGTGCAGGTTGTTTGTGTAATAAATGAAGTTACGACTACAACAAGCTGGTAAAAAATGTACCTAACTATGTCCTTCATGTGTAAAAATTATTTTCCTTATACTATCAGAATATTGTCCCATAAAAGTCGATATTTCGTTTTATGTGTGGTCTTTTGTAGAATTTTTTCTAGTGGCGTGTTGTATGGTTTTTCTAATAATGGAAAAGCACGGGCTTCATCGTGCTGTCATAAAATTTCTCATAAAAATGAAATAGGCCAATGGAAATAAAAATCGCATGTCTGCTGTTTACGGTGAACTCTCTCCTTCTTATAAGACAATAAAATATTGGTCAAAGCAATTTAAATGGGAGCAAGAATCCATCCAAGACGATCCTTGAAGTGGTCGGCCCAATTCAGCAATTACCGAAGAAAATGTTCGAAAAGTAGAAAAATTGATAGCTGAAAGTTTGCAAATAAGCAGCGAACGTGTTTGGACCATCATCCATGGTAATTTGGACATGTCAATGGTGAGTGCCAGATGCGTACCGAGAATTTTGGCTCCATTCGATAAATAACGTCGAGTTGAAACCTCTCAATAAATTTTGGAGCTTTGTGAAGGACAAGTGGATGAAATTATTGAGAAACGTAGGTTAATAACTGTGATCCTTGAAGCAAACAGGAGTCGATGCAATGGAAACACAAGGGCTCGCCACCGCCAAAGAAGTTTAAGGTCCAACATTCGGCTGGCAAGGTTATGGCCACTATTTGTTGGGAGGAATTTTACTTGCCACATAATATTACGGTGAAGGGTGAATATTATGCTGATTATGCTGATAAAACAAAGGAAAATTCAAAAATGGAATTCTGCTGTTGCATGAAAAAGGCGCCAGTGCAAAAGTCTATTGTCCAGGATGCTCTGGATTTATTGAATTTCAGAGAATGAAATCATCCACCCTACAGGCTTGATTTGTGACCCTGTAACTTTTTTTGTTCAAGTTGATAAAACAATTGCAAATTTTTGCAGAGCAAGAAAAAAATGTTTGATGGTTTATTTTCATTAATTGCTTAATTGAAAAAAGTACAAGGAGATTGCAAAATGACCAAAGACTTTTATTGTATGTTAATTCCTTCATAATCAGGTACCTTTTTTTATCGACTCATACCTCGTATATTTATATTTATACATAGTGTTCACGAACAGACCATAGAAATGTGGACTTATTGTCGTAACACTGCATGTATACTAAAATAAGTTTCACGCAAACAATATTCTGAAATACATTTTTAAAGAAAATAATAATCACTACTGACTTACGTATAAGAATAATAATAAGAAATATAATAACACGAGCTGTACTTTCATGGATTTTTAATTTAAATATTTTTGGCTGACGCTTCTATTCACAATCTGGCAACATTGTATTTTATATATGCATATAATTGTGATACTTAAAATGAGGTGATTATACTCCTTAGCCTGTTTTATTAAAATAATGTTCGTATTCATCTAGTAAAGCAACTAGCAAAGCAACTACGACATACGCGTATAAACTCCTTCTTGAAATTGCATATTTTAACTTCCAACGTTTACTTCCGGATATATAATACGACTTTATGTTCTGCTAATGATACATGTTTGAATTTATAATATTTATTCTACGTTGAGTAATGTAATTGAACTAATTTAAACAATTTACCTGAATTATCTAAATTAATTTCATTAAGGATACAAGGATTGTAATTTTAAACAATCGTGTTACATAAATCAAATGCAAATGAACTCTGCGCTACAGTTGTTTAGCTATTGTTTCTCGGTTAAATTAGTAACTTTCTTTTTTATGCTTGTAGATTGCATGGTTAATGTGTTTTCAAGACATGTCTATAGAAATTTAAAAACTGCATTCAAAATATTACATACAAATTTGAAAGTAACGGTTCTTAATCAGCTTGTGCCAAATTTGTCACACTTATATTTAGATTAAAATGGTAATGCTTCAAAAAAAATTAAATAAAGAAAAATAAAAGGGAAATTATAATGCAAAAACATGAATACAATTACCCAACCCGCTGTGCTAATTTCATTAGTTATGTTTTATGATTTTTAATTTTGAACTTAAAATTTAAAAAAACCGCGTCATGAAACGATTACACCAGTCACTATTATTGAACTGTGCTCAATTTTTCATTTAGATGGTTACTGTCGTTTAGATTATCCTGTTCTTTAGCATCGTGTATAATTCATATAATAAAACATGAATTAAAAACATCCAATCTGAATTAAAAACATCCAATTTTTAACGTAATCTCTCAACCAGGGGTAATAGTTTACTCTTATCACCTTTTTAAATGTTTCGAAAACGGTACACGTTACGGAAAAAATATTCTTACATAAGTTATAGGCATTGATATTTTAAACAACTTTCATTTGAAATTTTTTTTTCGAAAAATATAGTACAACTAAGTATAAGAAAGTTCAGTGCGGACCACTGCAGATTTTTTTTTGAAAGGTATTTGCTTAAAAAATGCAGCGAAGTACACCATAAGGTTATTTATTTTCAAATAATAAAACATAATGCAAAATATATACTGAAATACATTTTTGAAATAACGGCAAACAAAAAAGAATAATAAATGTTCAAAATGTTGACTATTCCTGGCAGAAATAAAGTGAAGACTTTTATTTTTGTGCGAATTTGTTTGGTGTTTGTCTTGATCTGCGTTACTTTGGATTATGTTGAGTTGGGTTGGGTTGGATTGAGTTTGGTTGGGTTGGTCAGGAAAAATGTCGGTCTCAACCTTTGGCAGGAGAAGTATTCCCGACTGTTCAAGATCTCCTTGGGTTTTAAAATAGGAAGTCTGATAACACTCACCTTACATTCCATATTTTTATCTTTGACAAATTGGTTTGGTTTTTCTCTTTAGCTGCGTCACATTGTATTGGGTCAGTTAAAAAAATACGAAAACTTTTAATTGTTGTCAAACTAGTGTCATCTTGTTCACGTTAACTTGGATTGGATTGAGTTTAAAACGTGTTAATGAAAGCCTCAAACGAAGTATGTAGGTGTAGGTGTTACTTATCAGTATTGAACTTAGTGTACTACTTTTGAAGTAACCTGTATATAAACTGTGAATAACAGGTAAGACTTGTACAAGACAACCTACCTTGGAAAGAAGGGATATAAGGGAAAAAATAAGAAAAGGTACAGAAAGCGTATATATAGATAATAAGAACTATATCAGATAGTAATTTGCAATCAGAAGAATTTTTGATGGAAGATGATATGAAACAGGGTGGTGTACCGAGTTCAACATTGTTTGTAATTGTAAAGGATGACATAAGGAAGGAAATAAAACAAACGCTACACAGTGTACACATCGGATACAGGAAATTACGAGTGGCCAAACTAGCAGATGATCTTATGATTTGTGCGGAGGGGGGAAATCCGCTGCAGGAAAATTTAAACTAACAAAAAATTGTTAAGCGCTAATTGTAACAGGTAGTATGTTTTATATATTCGGTAGTAAAAATACAATCAAATGGAGATGAAGAGATTATATAGACATGATAGATAATACAGCGAAACTATACCATGACAGCAATAACAGTAAGTTTATAGGAAACAATCAGATAAGCAGGAAAAATGATCATATTCAAAACTGTATATAGGCCTACCCTAATGTATAGAAATGAGAGCTGGGCGTTGAACAGAAGCAAGAAAAGCCAAATCCAGGCAATGGAAATAGAATATTTAAGACCAAAGATCAAAAGAGATAAGATAAGAAATTAAGTTATATGTGAAGAATTAGAAATAGAATCGGTAAATAAGAAGATTGAAGAGCAGAACTTGAAGTAATTTAGATATGTGGTTAGGATGAATTACAAAGGCTATGGACAGTGATAAAAAAACACAAATCCCAAATGCTAAACAAAATGAACGATAGGCGATTATATTTCAGAGGAAAGCAAACGGAAAAGACGTAAAGATTAAAAAGATACGTTTGAAAAGAATAGAACGTGACTAGATAGAGCGCAATACAAAAATCAAATCGGAAGGAGAAATGGAACACGACGAGAAGCTTCAACAAATGGCTAGCGCAACTAAAAGAAAGCAAAATAAACATAAGTGGAAAAATTTCAAAAAAGAAAAGAAATAATGTTGTCATAAAACGTTTAAAAATTGAAATAAATTACAGAGAAATGACCATATTTCAACAACGAACAAATTCAAAGGAATTTCTGCCGATTGTTAAGAAAGTAGACGAATGTAATGTGAACATAGAAGTCCACATGGAGGTGACAATGGCGATAAAAAGTGCAAGTTGTCGAGATATGTAAGGCACAGGAAACGATGTAAAAACGTTAGTAAGCAAGACAAGACTAGAAAATTTGCAAAAGGCTTGGAGATATAATGGAAACATATAACGACCAAAAGGGCATAATACGAAAAATTTACCAGAAAGACAATACACTCACGTTAGATGAAGAAGAAATACGACAATAAATGGACAGAATACTTTAAGAAAAGCAATTACATCGTAGAGGAGATCAAGGGAAATTTCAATCAGTGAAGTATATGCAAGGAGTAATAGAAGCAAATGAAGGTATGGAGGTATGTAAGAAAACTTCAAATAGGATATAAATTGTACTAGGGAAAGTAATATTAATGAAAAAAGAAATATTGAAGCAAACTTAGATAAAGAAGTAGATCAAGTTTGCAAACGATCTGGATGAAATATTTAAGTGGCCCTAGATCGAATGAGGAACGATAAATAGAAAATAAATGTGTACAAAACCTTTAGGACATATTAAGGAACAAGGCCGATTAAGATGATTTGGGCATTGTGGAAGAACACATTGCGAGGTGAAAAGTTGCAAGATTTAATGCACGCATGCAATCCAATCAACGAGAAATAGAAGGCTATGGGCAAAACCCTATACTGCATAGCAGAATTGTAGGCTAAATATAAGTTCGAAATGTTTCTGTTTTAATTATGAAATTGAAAGGAAATGCAAGCAAAACGAATATGGGTTGGTTTCATGTTATTATACAGGAACGTATCTCATTAAACTTGCCATTAAGTTTGTTACAAACAGTACCCGGATTTTCGATCTGAGATATAAATATATCTTGACCTGTCTAACTGACCCAACAACAAAATTTTTGATTCTTAATCGCTGAACACCGAAAAAACAAATTAATTGTTTGTTTGCATAGCGATGCACGATAATGCATTTTTCAGATAGTGTTTTATTTATATATTGCACCGTTTCTAAGCGAATACCATTTGCATAATATAATTTAAGATGAATCCCCGACTACACAGTTTAATTCTTGTTGTGCTGTTGACGTGTCAGAATATTTCATGTTCGCCCACGTCGTCCAGTGTTATTATCGTTGGTGCCGGCGCGTCTGGAATTGCAGCCGCAAGTAAATTGATAGAAAATGGAATTACGAATATCACGATTCTCGAGGCGGAGCGGAGAATTGGTGGCAGGATCCAAACCGTCGATTTTGGAGGCGGCCTTGTCGATGTGGGGGCAGAATTTGTACAGAACTTGGATGGAAATTTAGTGTACGACATTGTCAAAAAATACAACATATTGCACAGCTTCAATTTCGATTATATGGAATTTTATAAATCGGACCAGGAAGACGTCGATAACCAATTTGCCAAAAAATTGTTCGACGTTGCGATTGAAATATTGTTCGGAGCCAGGGAGGCACCAGAGGGGCTTACCTTAGGGGAATATAATATGAAGTTGTAAGTACGACTCATCTATATTTTTTTAATTGAAGTACCCGAATTGAAACAACCCCAAAAGCCTGTCTTTTGTTCTATCCTTTTAGTTATATGTTGGATATAAAATAGTATATTTTAGTTAATACGTCATTCTAAGTATTTTATCAAGAAAAAATCAGCATATCATTGTGTTTCTTTCGGTTGGGGTACCTGCAAATCGCCAACCAGAAACTTTCTAACGTGATTATTATTACAATTGTTGATTTGTTTACTACACTATTTACCTATTTTTATTTACATCTTAATGCTTGAGTTTTAAAATGATCATTAATACCGTTGTTGTATCCTCAGATTCAACGAAAGCATTTCAAAATTTCAACTAACAAACGCAAAGAAAATCAATTTCGCAAACGAATTCGTAGATTTTTTCCACCATTTCACGTTGTGCGATAAAGGCGCGAAAACATGGGACGATCTGTCTGCTAAAAGTGACTATGACGTATTGGGCGACAGTTATTTAGGTTTTAACGGTCATGGATTCAAAACTATTCTCGATATTATGATGAAAAAGTATCCAAAAACAAACGCGCTGATGCCAATAGACGATAAAATATTGCTAAACAAAGTGGTGACGAAGATATTATGGGATAAAGTCGACGGCGTGACGGTCAAGTGTTCCGATGGAACCGCGTACCGTTCAAATTATGTCGTGTTTACCCCATCGTTGGGCGTTATGAAGAAGCTACATTCAGACTTATTCGAACCACGCCTGCCGCAACCAAAAATAAACGCGATCGAGAAATTGGGAACTGGTCCGATGCTGAAGGTGGCGTTGCATTACAAAAAACCATGGTGGCCGAAGACGAAATTTTCCGGAGTGAATATGATCTGGACGGACGACAATAAAGAAGCAATGCGGGCAGTACGTTCTTGAATTTTTATTTTCCAGAATGTAATGCGGAATAATTTTAGGTAGGCAAGCAGTGGCTCTTGGACTTGGTTGGGTTGTACCCCATCGACGAAGTCCCGAACGTTTTAATGGCATGGATGAGTGGAGCAAACACAGAGTTTACGGAAACACTCGACGAAGAAAGTTTCAAAGATGGATTAGTAATTGCACTAAAAACATTGTTGGAACCTAAATACCAAATTACACCGCCCGATGCCATATTGCGGTAGGCAAGGTTTTAAAAGTAATGAACGAAACGTGACGAATTTCTTTATAGATCCAAGTGGTACACCAACCCTCATTTTTATGGCACCTATGTATATGAAACACCTGCTTCGAGGCGTGATAAGATACAGGGCGTAGATCACATCCAAGAATTGCGAAAACCACTGCGCAACACTAATTCCAAAGGCAGCGTTTTCTTCGCAGGAGATTCAACACATCCTACGAAATACGGATCGGTTGACGGTGCAATTGCGTCTGGGTATTCAGTAGCACAAAAACTTTACGAACTATTAACAGAGAAGAATGATGATTAAATATTGTACACTGAGATCTTTGTTGACCAGGTTCTGTACGTAAAGAAACGACCGATAAAAAAATTGAATAAATTTTTTTGCGACAAGGATGTATGTTACTGTGTAAAATGTTTTAAAGACAAAAACAATATGAGGTAATCTAAATGACGTCACACAGTGCTACTTGTTATGCGTAGTATCGGGTTTTCGCTGCGCTTGTAAAAAAAATTAATTTTTGAAACTTCAGTTGTTACTTTAAAATTTAACGTTATGATTATTAATTTTAGCATGTGATTCATGGTGACGGGATAAAACGGTAACTGCCTGAACGTAATGTTACAAAAATCATCGATGAACGATAACACAACTCGCTCAAATATAGCGAGTTGTGTTAACGTTCAATTCGAATACATGGTGGCCTAGTACAATTTGCATTTTAACAGTGGGTAGCGTAATGTCTTAAAATGTCAAGCATCAAATACTAAACCACCCTAAACAAATCACAATCATGTGTTATAGAATCATTACAAGTTACATGAAATTACTTAGGATTTACTATAACACCAAGTAAATTAAAACTACTAAAGTTGTAATAATCACGGCAATGCTCCTTGTATAAAATATTAGAAATGGAAGGAGGGAGTTGGTGAAGTACAAATTGAGAACACCAGAATAGGGAAAGCAGATTTTAGTTAATAAAGCGTTGAAGATGAACAAGAGAGAAAATAGGACGAGCGAAATGGGATGGGAAGAAAACCGATTAAAGTTATACGAAAAAGCATGGAAATCAGTGACGGGGGCGAAAAGGGTGACAATAAATGGGAACAACGTGGAAAGTGAGAAGGAAGGAGGAAAAGAAGATTGATGGAACCAAGCACGCAGGAAAGAAAAGGAAAAATAGGAGGAGCGAAATATAATACAAGGTTAAGGGATACATGTGCGTACAGAAGAAAGCAGGAATATTTGACGAGTGGAAGAGCAGGAGATGAAGAGAAAGTGATAGTGAGGTTTAGGTGTGGCAACGAGGAAGGAGGAAATAAATATTGGATGGATGAGAATTAAAGGAGGTGCATGTTGTGCGGAATAGGGATGGATGCATTGCAGCAGTGGATGAAAGCGTGTATGGATGTGGAAATAAGTTAAGAAGAGTGGAAAAATTGGAAAACTGGAGGTGATGTCTAAATAAGGGATGATGTGGAGGTAGAAAGGAAGATGAAGACATTACAGGACGAGAATGGGATAAGGAAATCTGAAGCAGGAGAGAGGTAGAGGACCTAAGGGGTGGTACATTAGGGGAATGTGAGGCACGCAATAATTGCAATAAATGCCAATAAACTGTTGTTACTACAATTTAAAATTTACTGTGAATGCAGGTTGTAATAATACTTCACCCTCGGGTGTTATTAGAAATTTTAAGTAATAAAATTGCGTGGACTCTGGTTCTACCCGTTATACGGATAGTTCAAAATGCTCGACTCTGATTGGTCGCTATACGTCCTTGTAAATAATTAACATATACAAACATCTAATACAAGTATAACACATACATTAATATAACTCTGGTTCTTGAATTATTAAAAATGAATTAAGTTGGAAACACTTCAAATGCAAGAAAATGAATATTTGCTGTAAAACCTCTAAAAGACGATAACCCTGATTTCTAACTGATTGCGACATTTAAAACGTAATGAAATTGAACCTAACTTCATTTGGTTCATATTGGACGTTTGTATTTCTTTGATTTCTAGATGTTATATGTATATGGTTTACGTTGTGGTATTTGATGTCAAAATTATCCACTATAGGTGCGATAATTAGTTTGAATGCATACAATAATTTTGAGTTGAGTTGGGTTGATGCGTCTGGTGCAGAATTTCATTTGATTGACTTTGTAATGTTTTATTATTATAATTAGCAAAGTAATCGTAGACTGCCTTGATGAATAATGGATAAAATAAACGCAATCTAAGCCTAGTCTTCTACGTGTATCAAATAGAAAATACCTCGACCCTCAGCTGAAAAGTCAAAGTTGGTCCATCCTTAATTTTTTACACGATGTAAGTATAGGCTGACGTAAAGCTAAATTAGAGAAATAAGTCGAGGTAAAGGCCAAACCGTTCTAATCCAACCTACAGCTTCTTAATGGTTGACTAAATTATTCGAATATTATTGCTATAAACTACATGATATGCACTAAATATTGTTATTTTCAAATAGAAAAATAAATCCAATCTAAACTTAAGCTTCTGGTTTCGTATCTAGAATTAGATTTAGATTGCCGTTGTCTACAATTCTCCAATCAACGACCTAAAGACCAAAGTAACAATTGGTAACACCCCAAGAACGCCAACAACAATGGCAGAGTCATTCACAACTAGTCAGGCAATTCAATCGTTAACATTAAAAGCTCAAATTCGGAAAACAAATATATTTTAACCAGTTTCATCATTATCCTAAAGACTAGCCCCACCTGATTCTTGAATGGTTTACTAAATGACATTTTTGCTAATTTTACAATGTACATCGGAAAGTTTAAATTAATTTGACCGCAGACATGACGTAACTCATGACGAATAAAACCTAACCAACGTAAACCTAGGTTTCAGGATGACACATCAAGTTGAATTGGTCGGCAGCCTAAAGTTTTAAGTCGACTAACCAATAAATTTTGCAGCCATCCTGGATATGTTCTTATGATTATTATTATGGAATTAATAAAACTGATGTAAAATTGTCAACGTCTCGATCTGATTTTCAACTTCATTCAAAATGTATTAATTCAAATGTTGCTGTTTGCTTATTAGTCATGCCGATGATATTGTTATTTGTATATTTTTATAAATTGTAAATCCTTTTTTATCTCTAGTTCATTATCTAAAATATTTTGCATAATTCCTCAACTTATGTCTTTCGCTCAAATTTCCGTCAAAAATTAACATACATACAATCTCTTAAATTTGTTAAACTATTTCTTTCTTAAACTTATTTATTTTTAATAAAAATGAAGACTAAATTTCTACCAAGCGATAACTTGCGTTAACGAGCGTCAGATATTTCATGAACAAGAGAATTGTACAAAACCTTATCGCTTTTCATGCAAGACACACACGCATAATTCCATAAACGTAGTGAATCAGTGATGCACGTTAGGCCCGGCACGCGGCGTTTAAGTCGCAATTTTGTGGAAATTACGTGACATCATCCATTAACAACGACGCATGGTTGTATTGCGGCTATCAGTTCATCTTTCGAATTACAGATTACAATAGGTGACGAATTCTATCGCCCATTGTCCGCATGCGAGAGCTTCCCGCGGATCGAACCACGTGCATATTCAACAATTAACAATAACGAAAAAACCGCATACAAAGCTGTTATCGCATGCGCTGCAGGCGTACTGCATATAAATAGAAATAAAAACAAAACAATTAGTTTTAATTAAAGTTCATCGTAACGTCTATTGAGCCAGTAAAAGTGAGCGCATGTTCGGCGAAATTCCGAGAACGTCGCGATTAAAAACGGGCAATCGCTAAATAACAGTGTTAAAATTATGTTATTATGGAAATGCGAATTCACGGCAGTTACGTACAGCGCAGTAGATTCCACTTGTTGATGTTATGTCAACGTCGCCAATGAGACAATATAAATTTAACTATTTATAGATATTTACATTTCATTACACTGCGATGTAGTAAATATTTAGAGCTCGCATGAAAAATAGTAATTAATTATTTAGATTTAGGCAGGCGGGCAAAAGCCCGGTTCCGGTCCGGATATCAAGGAGTTACGTTAAAAAATTGACTTCAACGCGGAGAATTTGATTTCAAAATGACTTCATCAAAAGTTGGCAACACAAGAAACTAAATAGATCTACAGTAATCGAGAAGATATGATGCAAGTGCAGCAAACATATGTTTTGTTTGAAACAGAGCATAGGATTCTTATTTTTTATATTTTAATCTTATTATTCATTGAGTTATTTATTTAATCTGGCGGTGAGTGTAAGAATTATAATTATTTTTTTATTAATAACTGCTGCACTTTTTGTGTTAATTTTATTATGCAAACAACATTTTGGGCGCTATATATTCCAGTGCAACTGAACACAATCATTTCTGTAAAAAACGACGATTTTACAAAATTTCTGTATGATTCGTGGTTCCTTTTTCAAAGCATTCAATTTTTTGATGCCTGATATTAATCTCACACAAAGTCAACAGATGACGTGGTTACCTTTACAAGAACAGAGGAAGATCTTTATCATAACATACATTCTTCCAATAAAACAAATTTTAAACTTAGATAAATACACCGACAAGTAAGACTATGGCAATCTCAAATTAAGAAACTACAATGAACATTAAAATAAGTGCCAATCATATGGAACAATTAATTTAAATACATAGGAGTAATACTAAACAACAAAGGAAAACAAGAAGCTCATAGAAACAACAAATAAAGCAATAAAAACATATTTCAGTATGTGCAACAGCATCGTAAAGAACATAGAAGTCTATAGACGGATGTGAAACATCTACCTCTCTGGTAGAATAAAAAGTAAAGTTCATGCAACAGAAATGATGTTCCTCCGAGTAATCAAAGGCGCAACCGGAAGAGATCGAATCAGAAACCAATCAATTAAGAAGAATTAAAATTAAAACCAGTAACGTCGATAACTAAAGAAAGACAGCTTGGCTAGTGGGATATATACAAAGTAGAAGAAAGCAGACCAGCAAAGGAAATATTGATAGCTAGAATTCAACTTAAAAGAATAACAGGAAGATCACAACAAACAATTGCGAAAATACTGAACAGGGAGAATATAAAATGGACAGAAGCAAATAAATTAGCAAAAAACATAAAAGAATGAAATACGTTTATTTGTGACAATTAAAAGTATAAATGCATCGTAACCCTACACTGATACGGTATTGGGGGGAGATTAGTTAATGTTGCACTAATGTCGTGACTATCAAATACATAAGTTACCGAATAAGTACAATTTCTTTTGCAGATTTAGCAGATTTTACTATTAAGTAAAGTGCACTCATAAATCAACGTGACATATATTTCAACGTCGTTAATCACATTAACAAACCATTAGAGAGCACACTGAGCAGCACATGGTTTAATTATTTATGCTGATAAGTCGTTGAAACAGTAGAAATAATGTTGTCTATATAATGACGACACGTGACGACTTAATTCCACCCGGCAGCTACTTTATATTTCCAGACTATTCGTGACGTTTCAAATTAAAACCTGCGAGCAAAATATCACTTTGATTTTAGAATCAAATCATTTTTTTTAAGAGAACAGAAAAAAATTTCGTTAAAATAAGCCCACTCGCGACTCTGTATGTATCTAAATAATCTAAATGCTAGTTCACATTAAGCAAACCAAATTTGATAGAAACATAAAGTCAATTTGACCGTGTTTTCGTTCATTCTCTTAGAAAATTGTCCTGCTTTCGCTTTCACTAGATTTCCTATAAGTTTAGTACTATTTGATTGATGGGTTTTTATGAGTTTTTATGAAGTTTATGAAGTTTCCTTTTATATCTAAATTTTATTATTATATAATTACATCAGCTTGTGTTTATAGTTGAATTTATTATAGCAAAATATTTTGAGAATTCGCCCAGTGGTACAGTATGATAATTGACACAGCAATGCAAACGCACATAAAAACAGAAGTAAACTTTGAAATGATATTAAGCGATTGCGTGATGGTTTACATGATACGTAAGATTCGTGGCTTAAGTAAAAACATCAATTGCAGACACGACGAAGAATGTCTGTGGAAAGAAAAAATATAAAATAGGCAAAAATGAACAAAGTGGCCGAAGGAGAAAGTCAAGGAGAAAAATAAGTATGACAAGAACGTATATAATCAAAGTGAAATTAAGCAAAAAACTATTACTAAAATAAATGAAGCAAAATTACCTACTAAGACAATTATGGTCAATATATTGGTTTGGAACTAATGACTCAAATCATGAACCCGGATGTTACAAGACAAAAGTTATTCACCAACATTCGATTTCTTTAACCAATTGTTAAAAGAAAATCAGTTACCATCTCTCGCAATTCAATCAAAAGTAATCAAAACTGTTCATTGGATCAAGAAAATTATAATGAAAGAAAACAATTCGGAAAGTGATTCGTTTGTGCAACACCAACAAATTTGAAATAAAGAATCACAGCATATGTAGCCCCGAGAGCTTTACGCAGAATTATACAAATGCGACTGATTTTTTATTGGCACATATATTTCGAGTTCGAGTTCAGGTACATATTCCCAAATAGAACTCTGTGCTTTCGCTCAAGGTTAAATTACGCAGTTTCTAATGCAAACGTATCTAGTAAATGTTGTGCGAAGCTTGTTTTAAATATGCACCACGAAACCCGTTCAAAATTATTTACGAAACTAAAAATATAAATATGCTGCTTTGAGAGCTTTACACAGAATGATAAGAACGCCCCCCGACCCACTATATTATATATTCTAAGTTGGTTTTAAATACGTACCATGAAAGCAGTTCAAATTACTTATGAAACTAGAAATATAAAATTGGTGCTTGTGGAGCTTTAAGCAGAATTATAACAATGTGCCACAGATCCTTTAATTGTATATATTTTTCGAATCCAATTTAAGCACAGTCATATCGCATTATAAGTGAAGCTTTTAAATTCTCTTGCAAACTATTTTATACCGATAGGCACTAGAATAATTCCAAATGATTTTGTAGAGTTCTACGTGTATAATACAATCTTTAATAAAAATTACAATTCTTCGTAAAGCTTCGCTTAAATTGCCATCTCTCATGGGAGCATACGTTTTAAATTTTCTGCTAAACTACTCTAAACCACAAGCACTAGGATAAGAGTAATTTTAAAGTTTTTCCAAATGAGCTTTTTATAAATATCTTGCAAAAAGTTCAATAATATTGCATTACGAAACCGTTCAAACCAGCTTAAGAAATCAAAAAAAAAACATGTTGTCTGAAGAGCTTTTTGCAGAATACACCACAGAACTTGTAATTAAAACTACAATTCTGTGGAAAGCTCTGGTTTTGTATAGCAAATGGTCAGTTTGGATCATCTACTAAACAATTTTAAACTCGTAGCAGTAGAATAAGAAAAACTGTCCAGTTTTATTCCAAATGAGCTTTTTGTAATTATTTATTATATTGGATAGTTTAAGAAATCAAAAAATATAAATTAAATCAAAAAATATAAAACTGTTCAGAAACAATTTAAGGAACGAAACCAAACAAAAAATTCATTATTAAATCGCGACGGGGGCAAACTATAGCAAACGCAATAAGCGAAATAAATGAGATCAACAGTGAAAAAGAAGCTGCCCAACGAAATTGAACTTAATTGAAGACGAAACAATTAAATGTAAAATAAACAAGTAAAAATCGAAGTGACAGCGAATTTATTGTAAGTTAAACAAACGCAATTGAAACAATTGAATGTGGCAGGACTCTGAAAAAAATACGATGAAAAATCAAAGAAATGAAAACAAACAAATATGAACATAAAGCAAAGAAGCAAGAAATAAATCCAACAAAGCATAGACAAGAATGAAGTTTTTCCAAAAGCCATCGTTGAGCTCATTTCTCATCGGTGCTAACTTCGTTCACAATGCTTTCTTTTATAAAACGTTTCTCTTCCCGTTATGCCTAATCGTTTACTTAGTACAAAGTGCTCCGCCTACAAGGAACATGCTCTTGACGTATTAATTGGACGCAAGGACCAAGCGACGTACCTTCCTACCAATTTGAACTTTAATGCACGGCCACGATCTTTTTGTTGCAAAACACAGCCTCATACTTACGTTTCGTAACTTATATGAAGGCACATAAGCGACCATACGTATAATATTGATTATAATAATAGCTTACGCAAGAAGACAATCTCGCACAACACGCGGTGCCAGTTGGTTTCCTTATTAATCGAGCGAAACTCGAAAAAATAAAACGAGTCGCTAAACATTTTCACCATCGATTTGTAAATTACCGAGAAATTGTACGACCGTAATCAGCAAATCAACTCTGTAATAACAGGTTCGGAGTCCTTAATCTGTCGCGGGGATAAGGCACGATTTTTGCGACCTCCCATTTCCCGAAGCACTTCATTGCGTACCGCTTTTATCGCGTGATTTATCTCAATTGTGCTATTACTCGAGATTTTCAACGGATACGTCCGTGGGGTCAGAGTGCACGCGGGTGGATGGCCCCTGAAATTGGGAAATTTTTTTTATACAGTCGAGTGTCTAAAAATCCTATTTTTGTAGATAGTTGAAATATAAGCTTATTATTTGTAGAGTTATAATTTTTATTTTGATTATTTTATATTTATCTATTGACTAATTTTTGACACTTTTTAAATGAAAAAAAATACAATCAAATGCAGATATATTATCCCACTTAAAATAGAACATGTAGGCGATGACTTATTGTAGTTAAGTTTAATGTAATTTCCATAATTTATGATTCGCTATTTAAATATTCATAGGATTAAAAAAGACGTGGTGGTGCGAAGCTCGCAATGCTTTTATTTTTCAACGCTGTTGTTTGTTTTAAACTCATGTATGTTTATTTCACCAGATTAGCGTCTGTTCCCACGTATGATTTATGCAATTGTAACAACATTCGAAAGAATAATAAATTACTTACGGTCGTACATTCGCATATACGACCGTATGTTTCCAATACAAGATTCGCGATTTAGATCATTTTTCCAAGTCATATGAACGAGCGGTTTGGTAATATTTGAAATCGTCACCTATCCTTAATAAATCCCAGTTTCTTCTTCCTTCATGTTCTGATAGCGAGGTTTGTTAAGTCATTTTCAACAATGTCTAGGATGCAGATTCAAGATCCTCCCGGTTGCCATTGTCCCAGATATCGGGCACTAGGCTTGCAACGTTGTTTCGGAGAATTGTGTGGGCAGGAAAGAAGAATCTAATCTGGGTATTTAATTATCAGACCTTGTGCGAGTGTATTTGTATATTTTAAAACTGGCGTACAAAAGCAATCATTCGTGACGACTCTATTGCTTGAATCAACTGAAGTTAATTAGGGGAATGCTGGATAATACGGGCCCTTCGAGCTAAACGATCACTCTATATATCACACTAGATATAAACTAAACATATTTGGTTATTTTATATTAATTGCTAAGTCAGTAAAGCAATCTATTGAAGTTTACTTGAACATCAACTATGTGCCTCCTACATAAATAACTGAAATACAACACAACCCAACCGAACCGAGCCGAACTCAACCCAACTCAACTTAATCCAACCCAACCCTACCTAACCCAAACTAATCCAACCTAAAATAACCCAACCGAATCATTTGGAAGTCGAATAATTGATAATAAATTGATCTACGTGCCTCCTACATAAATAACTGATATACAATTGAATGCAGTGTTTAAGAGGGAAGTTCTTGGGAGTGGTGATACATGTGTCGCGTCGATATAGTTCCGTCGGTACCATCGATGTTAACCGGGACATATATACGACGTCGATGTATGTATAGTCTGATGATCTCAGAGAGAGCGAAACAGCTGTCATCACCTTGATACATTCGCTGAAATTTATTTTCAAGTATGCATATATATTTCTGTGGTTTTACAAGTTTGAGGTTTAATGTGTTTGTCATTTTAACAGTTTGACGTCTAGATGGCGTTAACACTCATACACAAACTCTTTGTGTGATGATTTGAAGAATTGTATTCCCTGGATATCTGGCAAGTCGAATAAAAGATTCCAGATCAAATTGATATACGTGCCTCCAACATACATAACTAAAATACAAATGAATGCTTCAGCATTTAAAAAAAAGTTCTTCGTCAGACACGACACGTGTTAAAATGACGCATCGATAAAGTTCCGACGGTAGTATCGATGTTGACCGAGATAGATATACGACGTTGTTGGTATTAGATGATATTTATGTATGGATGTGTGAGTGGTGGTCATAAAAGTCAACTCCATTACGTGTAGTTGGAGGTTAAATGGCTCCTTCATTGAAAGGTAAAATGAACCCGGGATCCATTTTACCTTCCATGCAATTACCGGGTCGAATTTTTATTGACATCTATTTTAAATTAAACTTGAAAAATTTTATGTTGTAGACAGTCTGTTCGAAATTATATCAGGAAATCAAATGGAACGAAAATGTCATCCTTAGAAATTCAAAAATATTTAATTTGCCATTAACTACTTTCGAACACAGAGCCAAAGGACAGAACAAGATAGTAAGTAGTTCTACGGTGTTCTTATTTGTGTGGGGGTGGTACTTACGTCCTATCAATGTTTTGATTTTGGTTTATAATTTTCTAGGCAAAAGGACACTCGAAACATCTAAAAGATATGTTTCAACTTAAAAATTATGCTTTAGAAATGGAAGATCGTCTCTTTGGCCTTAGTAGAAAAAGCATGTGTGTCCTATGAATAGCTGAAAGAAATTCGATACTTTCTTGGTAGTAATCCGGAACGTTTAGAACCACTTCAGCTTCTCGAGCTCGCGGGTTCAACAAGGATGCAGTAGCATATAGGAGAGCTGCTACTCTTAATAATATTTTGAGCGGTTTTGAAAGAACTGGCATTTAATCCAAATATATTTTCTAAGTTGCGTTATAAGCCATCCTGTGATTGTGCCATAACAGCTTCAATTGATTGACCCACTTCTTTTCTTATTTTCAAAAAGGAAGAACACCAACACCTCAATTGCAAAAACCTACCAGTAAAAGTCAAGAATAAGTACAATAGGGGCAGACACACCATCTTCTGATGAATCAGATAAGTGGCAACCTAGTAGGAGTTCCTCAGACGACGTATATCGAATGATGCAGACCACAATGTTGTCGATGTTGAACAACCTGTGCCCCCCCCCCCCCCAACATCTCCTTGTCAAAGTAGAAGGATTTCAAGGATCAACGGTTTTGACTTCAACCTCCCAATTGTAATAGACTAAAAAAATCTGACATTAAGAAGCCAACGACTAGTCTAAAAATGCTGCAACTAAGAAGGTTTATCCTGAGGTTAAAGGTTAAATGAAAAAAGAAAAAGACAACGATGATGTACTATGTCTTTTTTGCTCAGAGTTATTTAGCAATTCTGCAGCCCACGAACAATGGATAAAATTCTGTTCTTGTCAACAATGGGTACAATGCTCGAAAATAAATCTATATTTAACTTTTGTGTACATAAAATACTTTATAACATAAATGATCCATTTTACCTCAGTGAAGGGACAATTTTATCCAATGTTTAGGGTAAAATGGATCGTTTTCATTCTTTTTTTAAATTTGTATTATTTTGTTATTTTACATTATTAAAGGCACGTTCCCCTTCTTCGATACAGCTAAGGTTATTTTTATACTAAAATTTTTTTATTTTTGATAATAAATTAAAGGCAAGAATTAATATTACCGACAAATCCAAGAAATAACTAGCAGCGAAAACGATCTCCTTTTTTGTGGAACAATTTACAGAGGTATCCAAAAATAACAATGCCAGTCTTAATTAAAAAGTTTCTACAATTCAAAGCCACGTTTGGAACTCCAGACATCCATAATTAGTATAAGTACATCAGAAATATATGCAGATTTATTAATGGGCAGAGTCAGGTTGACTTTTGAACATTTGTTCAGTTTTGCTTGTACCCGCATTTATGCGTTGTATAAATCATAAACATAAACGTGAAGTTTCATCTGAGAAAGAACTTAGTTAAATTCCTTAATTATTGCATGTGTTTTTAAAAATATAAAATTGTTATTCATGCTTCGCAAGAACACGTCAAGCATTCCAAAATAACATTGTACATTCAACATTTATTTTTGTAAATACACTGCTCGTAACACAACAATTGGCACCACAAATTGGGGCGATTGTAACAGAATAATTGGCAGCGGAACGTAAAGAATTTTTGTAAATCACATTCAAGCCAAATAACGCAAAAAAATACACAACCTAGTCAATTCGAATTACGTTGGGTTGGATTGGGTCATGAAATTGTTTTATATTTGAATCTACATCGTAGTAGTTTGATTGTAAATTTACACGTAATGAATAAAATATTGGAAATTAAAACATCTAGAAACAATGAAAAAGGCAATTAAATTAAATGGTATTAATGTCTGAACATCTAACACATATTTTTCTATTGCTACATTCTCGGCCTTTGATTGACTGGACTAATAAAACTTTTGCAATAGCCTCACTGTGAGGAGTAATGTATTTAGCATTATTGTATAATTATTGTTTATTGTAAGTTTTTGTGCAAAGTTTAGTGACTTATGTCTTACTAAATATATAGCATTGCTGATGTATTCTGTAATATTAGTTAAATTTATTCTCATTGCAGATAAGGGTCTGTAATGAGAATAAATTAAACTAAGGTTACAATTCACATGAGCAATTTATTTAGTAAGACATGAGTGACTTACTTCGTAAACAAGTTCTGAATAGGTTTCGTTGAATTCGTACACTGCATTCTAGTGCAGAATAAACATATGCATCGAAGGTAAATACAAGTAATAGAACCCAAATTATCCAGGAAAATCCATGAACGCTGAAAGCAACCAACCTAGATTTAAAATCAAGGTTGTTCCAATTATAGATAGTACCTTGCTGCACGGCCATTGATGAAAAGAATTTAACAGTAAATGTTTAAGCTTATTTAACACGTAAACCATAAGAATAACAACTTGGATATAAATAACTTTTTTACGCCACGCATGTGCAAAAATATTTACAAAACAAACAAACACGTCGCATTAAACATTTTTATCTAATCGTTGTTGCGATAAATTTCGCGCATTAAAACGCGATTAAGAAGCACAACCGGCGAAACGAATGGCCGAATCCGAAAGATCCCACGCAAAACATCAATTGACGATTGATTAATGCGACGTCGGATGTCGCGTGAAATCTCAAGATCAAATAACAACCGTATCTTGGCATTCGAGTCGCCGCATTGTTCGACACAGTCATCGCGAATTAAAACGCGATTTACCATCGCAGATGTCCGTAAATATTGCGAAATTTATGAAGCAATTTGTTGCGGCAACGTTTCCGCAAACATTAATCATGTTATTACAGTTGTCAACTGCAGCGTATAGATCCTATTATTCGAAGTGCAACGCCGATCGCACAGCTTAATCAATTTATGGCCGAGAACCTGCAATTAAATGATCGCTTCATTCGTAGATCTACTTTTGATTGTGCCGGAGAGCTTCGAACTCGACTGAAAATCGACTGAAAGTAGCTACGTGGGACACGTTTTATACTCAATAAATATTTTTATGGCACGGTCGAGTGCTTAAAACGTTTATCGCTTTATAACGGTCCAATAATTATTTATAACAAAATTATCTGGATAGTCATTTTAATACGTCGCTTCGAACGTCGACCGAAAACGCCAATGGTCTATAAATTCGTCGTGATGATTGTTAATACGTAATATATGTATACGATTTGTGATCAATTAAATTCGATTGTGAATTGGAGTTCACGAAATTAATGATCACAGTCGTAAGTCAATCCCAACGCCGCGGGTTCAAATCCCCCGTGGTTATTGGAATTTTATTCAAATAAAATTCCAATAACCACTGCGTGATAATAATCATGACGACGACTTTGAACTTTGTATGTGACCCACGTGGGTTCTAATAAACTAGTGTTTTTGGTATTTCCTTCAACTATAATATTTTGGATGATAATGACAGGGCTAGAATAATGATTATTTATTTGAAGAGTACCGTCCGTCCTCTTTAAAGTGCGCTCATAAATCATGTATGATACTCCTAATCTTTTGTGACAACCACATGGGTGCATGCACTGACAGCTATATGGTTCATACCACCGACACAATCAAAGAAAAAGCATACGAAATATATTATAGGCGGATTCTATATGATTCGATGTATTTTCACATCGACATTAGTTTTCCACATAGATATCCAACTAAGATGAGAAGGATTTAAGAGACTAAATAGAAAAAATCGACCATACCAATATTAGAGCCGATCTGGAAACAATTATGACGTCGCCCAACTGAGGGACAGAATTCGAACATGTTTTGTAGTTACAATGCGCAGGTCCAAGTTTTTTTACTGTATTATACTTTTTTATTAATTAATATGCAATATCGTATTGATATTTAATTTTTTTATTTAGTCAAGTTGGAATTGTGTGTGTTACTTATTATTAAGAATTGTATAAATGTAAATATTGCAAGTTGGTGACAAAATAGATTAAACTAATCAGCTATTTCAGTGCTTTAAACGTTTAATCATATTTAGTCGAAGCATATTTTGTAACGATAACACAAATATCACACCAACAAATTAAATCATAATATAACGTAAATAATATATAGGTGGACGTTTAGATTTTACTCTTTCAATTATAATTATAAGGTAACACAGTAGTCAGAAAATTGCCTGCAAATATAATCTCCGCAAAAAATCCCGTCAAATTATAATTAATTTAATTCACATAATGAACATCAACTTTCAAAATTTAACACAAATCATCCACGTGACTTGTCTAACGGCAGTAAAATTAAATTGAATATTCTTGAAATAGATGTACACGCAATTTAGAGCAATACCACTCTAAATTCCTTTAACGAATACTGTTAACTTGCCATTAACTATCGCACAAATTTACAACGCTTTACAATTAGTTATTAGATTTATAAACACATAACCAGGTAATTAAAATTAACAGTATCCTTGACATAAAAATAAAATTTCAGCCCGGAGCTAGCTTTATTTACAAAAGATTAATGAGTACTAAAATTGCCGCGTTTCCTGCATCGATTGATATTGTAAGTACGTAAAATATAGCTATTTTTAAAGAAAAAGAAGTAGTATATTTAAAGGGACCAATATCGACAGGTTGTGATGTTAGCTTAGAAAGCGAGAGCTTTGGGGTCGTTTTTGTGGTGATAGATCGGTCTTTTGTGTTTTGATGCACCTAGTTTATGTTCAAAATTTTCTTTTTTCGTATTCTGATTTACGTTTAATGTTTCTTAAATTTCCAATCATCCAGGAATGAACTAGACAAGAGATTATTTTCCTAACCTCATTCACGTTTCATTCGTTCCCTTATTTTATTTTTCTTGGTTCCTTTTGTTGTACTTTCTGATCCTGCTTTAGTTTTTCACGTCTGCAACTGTTAGTTTATCTATTTTTCAACTCAATCTTTGCCAGCCTTGAAGGACGATTTTGTCATTCTACATTCATACTGTTTTAATTACCATCAGAAGATATGCTACAAATTTCGATAGGGTTTTGTGTTGTGTCCCCTTTTTTAAGCTTAACACTTGATAGTGGAACAAGGCTTTAAGGAATTATTAATTACAAAATAAAATGCTCTTCTTAAATGCACCAAAACGTAGTTATCGCAAAAGATTCAAATATTTATAAACAAATAGTTGCCACGAGAATATGTGGTGCACGTCCTTTAGGTTTTTGCTTTGTGGAGGTTTAAAAGAAGGGAACAAGGATTTAAGGGATTATTAATTACAAAGTAAAATGCTTTTTTTTAAATGCAACAAAATGTAATTAAGGTAAAACATTCAAATAGTTATAAACAAATAATTGCCACAAGAATGTCGTGAAATTCCTTTTTCTTTGGTGGTTTCCTTTTATTAGGCTTAACGCTTAAGAAGGAAACAAGGATTTAAGGGATTGTTAATTACAAAGTATAATGCTCCGTTTAAACACAACTAAATGTAATTAAGGTAAAACATGTTCGATTTAGGTGGCAGCGTGTTTCGTGTGAAAAAACCTAGTCCTTCAAATTTTCTGCAAGGTCGTGTCCCCGCAGTTGTATGGTTGTTTCTTTCCGTTTCTCTGTCCTAATGTATTTTAAGCTAATTTTTATTTTATTCTAAGAATCTTGGAATCTTCAGTATTTATGTGTCTGATATAAATTAGGTAAACCATTTTATTTGTAGAACGAATTCAGAATAAAGTTCAAAAATGTTTTTTCCGATTTTGTAGAGCAGTATTTTCATTCATGTCCTCCTTCAGATCAATTCTTCCACTTGTGTCCAACCTCGCTTCATACGTTATCAGTTTATTTTCCTGCTCCCTTTTTCCATCCTTTCTAGGTCGTACTGATATTTTGCATTTCTTCATTAATTATTTCATTGTCTCATTTAATCCCCATGTTTTCCTTCTTCAGGATTTCATTGTCCACCTGTTTCTGTTTAATTTTTTTTCGTTCTTACGTTTCTCATTGCGTATTTTTGATCCTTAATCAGGATTTGCATCATTGCCATAACTTTATCTAACTTGGCTTCCTCCGCTATCCGTTGTTTCTTGCAATTTTTCTACTCTTGTCAAAAGTACTTGTCATCTCCTTTGTCGCTTTTCCCTTTCTCTAATGAACATCAGTTCATCACTCATAACTCTCCCTTTGTGTCGTCATTATCACCTCCACCGATTTAAATTCAAGTTTACATGAATATTTTATCGTTTATTAGAATATCTCTAGCTTAGAAACAGCCTTACAAATTGTTTATAAGTATGGCACATAAATTCTCATAAAATAATTATTATGTAAAAAACCAGTCAACTTACTTCAACTTGCGTGAGTATCGCAAACCCGCATACAATTGAAAATAAATCTACAGCGTTGACATTAGCAACAATAAATCGTACCAGTAAAAGCAAAGTGATTTACGACTTTTCTCAGAAACTAACACAATTAAAGTGACAAGCATGGACATAAATTACACATTAACGTGCATTTTTCTATTGAATTCGCCAGATGTTGGTCGTAAAATAAAAATAATTTGCAAATGAACATGACGAGCCTTCTATTGCGACGGTATCCCGACATATTTTCACCTGATCAGTCGAAATGGATAAATGATATCGTTGTTAATTACATTAGAAAATACGACGCATCAATTTAACAAGGCCACGAAAAGTGTGTTGTCTTAGAAAAGAGAAAAGGAGATTCCTTGGACGTAGTCATTTTGATAAGTAGTTTAATTATTCGTAATTTTATATTTGCAATATATGTGTAAATTGAATTTCCAACCTGCTGTTCAATTCCAAGATTTCCCTAGATTCCCAAATTATTTTTATTGGTTTTCACCCTTTCCCACCCTTCAAAAAAAAAACATTACAAATTGCAAACATTCATGAATACAAAAATATAACAATAAAAGTTAAAAATTGATGATTTACATAAACTATATAACACAACAACAATATATAATTCAATAATGTACCTAATTAGGTAGATTTTGTTCCATACATTTGTGAATTATATATTTTGATTAAATATGCATTGATTTCAAAATTATGACAACTACTATTTTTCATATAATCGTTACTACGTAAAATGTCGTTGGTTAGATTAATTTGCAAAAATATTCGTTCCACTGTCGCGGTTGAGTGTGGTAAAGAAAATATTCTGAAAAGGAAATCAAAAATGAATTTAGCCATTCTTGAATATTCCAACCTTCAAAGCTGCTCAAATCTTGACATCTTAAACTTCACAATTCTTGATCTATTTCATTAAGTTTGCAATTAAGTTGGGGAATTGCATTGGAATTCGTTTGCATTTGCTTGAAAATGGTTGTAGACTTCTTTGTCCGTTCAAATCTTTTACATGTTTGTTCACATCCTTCAAATAATCAAATCAAAATTCCCTAGATCTAACGAAAATTCCCTGGGACTGGCAAAACTCGAATATCTTCCACCTCCAAAGTTCTTTATGGTATTATTTATTTATTTTCATGGCGGTGGTTCGCAAATACCCACCACTAACATATCATGTTACTTGTATTTAAGTTGTGTCGCCTTTTGATTGTATAGCACTGCTATAATGCTATAATTCTATAAATATATGCTTTGATAGAAATGCATATTTTTTACTTTAAATTTCCTATAATGTATACAAATATACACAGTTTTGTGTCACCAATAGACTTAGGGTTATGTAGAGGGGTGTATCGTCTAAACTACAGCGTAGGCATAAGAAAGAAGGGCAGAGAGGCACACCGGTAGTCTTCACCAGAACGCAGTGGCGTGCGAAAGAGTGCATTATAAAGATCTGAAGATACAGTTGAATGTAACTTCGTATATTTCTGTGAGTTGTGAGGCACATCTTGGAGAGGAATACTATGGCAAATGCAGATTTGGTAAGGTAGTGTTAAATATCTTGTTGTATGGCAGTCATCTTTGTGGGTACTGTGGACTTCCCCTATGTGGCGTGGAGGTCAATGGCTGATTTTTTTGGTCAGAATCACATAGCATACTATCAGTTTTGTGCCTCCAATAACAACTGTTGTTATCGGGGAGCCTCGACCTGTCCCCGAGAGGGTGACAGTGATTCTGGAACCAAATGTCAAGACGGCAAGGTTTGCTGGTATCTAAATCTACATATTATTGCCACGTACCATTCCTGTACAAGGCATGGGGATGACGCCAACTGGTTCTCATACAACTCCACAAGTAGGGCGATAAGTTACAGCAAGTGCGCAGTTTCAGGTACATTAGCATATTTGATAAATCGTAAAGGTGTCCAAAGCTGATAACGTGGCAGATTCAAGAAAAGCTACTAGAGGCAATGTGGGATCTAACAGACCCCCCGAAAGGGGCACCATAAGTAACACTGTGTGCACCAACTGCATTGTAAAATGTGCTATTTATATTTTCATGTGGTGTCATTGTTACAATCGCTACAACGTCGTGTGTATTACATCGGAAGCTTTCTGTTAATGAATGGGTACAAGACTATCGTACACATCTTGTGCTTTTTGGCAAGGATGAGGAGTAGAAAGGATTTCGACTGAATTATCTAGGATAAAATTTCTTTATATCTTCATGAAAATTAAAACAGTGAATAGTGAATAAAACGATATCGCAGATTTTACGGAAAAAATTCACAAAAATTGTCAGTTCCAACTGAAGTGAAATTTAAAGGCAATACACATTTCGCTATTTAATCGAACTGACGACAAATGGTGGGTTGACTCCTAACACTTGTTTATAATACTCAGCTGATGCCCATTTTTTCGGGTTCCTTTTATGGAAAAAAGAACAGGAGTTTTACAAATTTAATTGATTAATATTCCTAATTATTATTATATTTAATAATAAAAATTTTGACAGTCGACCAAGATGTAATGAACTATATTTTAGGTTTTTCAATCGAAGAATATAATTTGCAATGCTTCGATGTGCAGAAATGATTGCTGCCCGGATTTTACGCCTATTAATTTGTCATTATACCAAAATAATAGTACGATGAAATAAAATGACCCTGAAATTGAAATGTCTGTAAATATTACAGAGTAATGCCGGGAAAATGATAGGTAACTGTCACTACTACGCCAGCACGTAACTACATCTAACGTTTCTCTCAAATTCTAACACGTTACATAAAGTAACACAGCTACCGACACGATTCCTCTCATTTGTGCATGTAAATCGCCACAGCAAGTCACGTGCGGCGGTAATCTAATCGAAAACCGCATTTTGTTCTCGGGAAAAGACACAATTTAAATATTTTTCGCAGTTAATTCTTTGCGTGTTTATTTTTTGATAAACGGCGACGCTTAACGCGAACTCCTGTAAAATTGCATACACACATCAAACAAATATGTCTCAATGTTTGTGTTTTCGAAAATAAAATAATTACAATGGAAATAAAAATAAGTGGTGTCGTAATGTATAAATAAAGGTGGATGTATACTGCAAACGAAAAGAAATTTTGAATATTTGATATTATAAATAGTTCTGCTTCACATCAACAATTTGAAAATAAAGTCCAATTAGTCTGCAGTAAATTGGCCAAGTTATGCGGGAAGGGTAATTAAAAATAATTGGGTCCTTGGCTAATTGAAACAAGAACGACGACGATCGCCGCACGTTTGGCTCGTCGCAACTCGCACACCGAACATCACATTAAGCAGCAAATGGTAAATCAATCCAGGCAAGACAACCGCTACAATTTCGCGCAATTAAAAAAAACACTACTCACACGCATATTTCCATATCTGTTTTTCAAAGGCGACAAAACTCCACCAGTCCACGAATACAACACTGAAACGCACAGTGCACAATTCGCGGTAACTGCACCCACCCTACGAATATTTTCACTTAACTAATCACGTCAATCAAGTAACCCGCGCGTCCGACAAACCGTGGCCCGACGCGACCTCGCGTGTAAAACAGCTGAAAGAGCAACTAGCACAGCATTCTATGTGAATGTACGCGTATCGAAACCGCCGTTTGAATCATTCAATGTTCCGCGTAGAAATGGGTGGGGAATGGTTTTCGACGCTATTCCACGCTTGCTGTCGCCGAAATGTGTTTGTTTTGCGATTCTACGCTGAAAATTTTTATGTTATGGTGGAATCGCACGTCGCAGTCGTTACACTCTTGCTGAATTGATCTTGGCCGTTACGTCGTAGTCGTAGATAATGAACTTCAAATGTGAATCATCAAACCTTAATTAATAAACTACTGATGTAACTGAAAGCCAGCGAACACATTCTCGTTTAAATCTGTAGAAACGTTAATCGCAACTCTGGATGATAACGTTCATACCACTGGATTATTAGATCAAACTTCTGATTGATATAAATTATCGTTTATCAGTTTACCTGTTTACAATTATTATAAAATGTGTTTGGATTGTATTTACCTTTTCGGCGAACAAATGTTAATAATTGTCATCATATCAGAAAATCTACGCAAACCGTGAAAAATGAACGAAAATGTAATTAATTTAGTTATAAGTAATCTGTGCAAACCGTTGAAACGGTAAGGATATGTTTAATCACGTTCAAGAAGGCCAAATACTTCGCCAAATAGTTCATGATGAAACCAATTTGATACAGATCTATTACATTTACTTACAACGATTTATTTGTTATTTCAAATTAATCAAAAACTAGTAATTGAACAGACCTTTAGGTCAACAGGGATAAATTCGAAGATTAAGGTCCTTTGTGTATTGATTAAAAATATTCACCTTATTATATAGCAAAGTGTAAATGTGCATATTGCTGTTTGCACAGCTGTTTGAATCGTGCGTAACTTATTATCCGACCTTGAATAGTGAGATACGCAAGTCTATGAACCTCCTAACTGCTTATAAAGTATGCGTTGGAATTCTGTTAGAGAAATATGATGGCCTCTGCAGAGCTTCGCCGACGTACCAGTCATTTTAATCGTTTTCCTTTTCAGGTGGAGAACGTTTTAGTTTTATAGACTCCAGAAAGTTGCCTTGCAAGGTAATATTTTGGTGTTGTGTACATTCGAAATCATTGAACTATTAAAGAATCGTTTTGGTATTATTGATCTAATTTTAATGAACACTTGCAGCAATTGTTCAATAATTATCTTCTCTGCTTACTTTTACTCCTCGTTTTCTAGTGTAGATGTTTCATTGTAGCAGGGTTTTTATTAAACTGATATTTTTGGATTCAAATCACACAAAAGCTTCAGATAAACATATATTAGGTACAATTAGATTTTAAAATTGTTTATTTTTTTATGTTTCGAGAAACCAAATAAAAACAACAGAAGTTGTAGTTAATATCGTTGCTATGTTTAAAATAAATACCGATGGCACATAATGTTACATTGCATTTTATTTGGTTGCTTTCGTTCTGGAGCAAACACAGGTATTCCATGTTGACTGAAATAAGCATTCAAATAGGTTTTTTTGTTTTTTTTTTGGTTGTTGTTATTGAATGTTTATTAACATATTGTATGGATGTAGATACTTTTTTCATATTTTTTGATATTGAACGGAGGAGGTTTGTAAATCGTTATAGAAGGCTACACATTATACTAGCAAATTATTGTAATCAATAAAATAAGTTAATTAAGTTCAATCAACCAAGTATATATTGTTAATAGTTTAATAAGTTGTTGTATATACAATTTATGTTTGCTTTGTGTTTATGAATTTGTATTTTCCTGCATAAGTCTATTTTTATGTTTTTTCTATATTAAGAATGTTTACGTTGTTAAATGTGTTATGTTTTTCTTTTATTGCATGTTTTGATAATGCTTGTAGTACCACCTTCACATGTAGAATATTTATCTCCAATGTATACGCCTGGACCATCTAACCATGGAATTTAATAAACTGTATGCGTTTGCGAAGGTGGGGTTTCTTAGTTGTGTGTAATTATTTTTTGTTACTTTTGTTTGGTATATGTGCGATTTTAATGTTGTATTTTTCAAATAATTTTGCAATTTTTTCTAATGTGTGTCTTGTTGATTGGTCTGTGAGTTTATATTATCTTTTTTTGTTGATTATAGTGACAATTAGTTTATTGTCGGGTAGTTATCTTTTTAAGATTGATTTAATTTTTAATATGTTTGCGTGTCTATGTGATTCATGTGATAATAGCATGGCACGATCTAGTAAACTGGCGACGACACTTATATTATAGCTAGATTAGAGGTGAAATTGGTGTATCTTTTTGCGAGTTGGTAGGTTTTGTGTACCAGTTTGTGTAGATTTTTCCGTGGTGGTGTTTTATTGTGATAGATAGATTATTTGTGATTTTTTTTCTATTTCTATTGTAGTCTATTCTACAGTGAAATGATATACATTTTTCTAGTATGTCCTTTATTTTATCTTCGGGTATACTTGTAATTATATCATCCACACATTTTTACAAAATGGTATATTCTATTTCATTTTTGTATGTTTTGTTCGAGTTCTACCATTACTAAGTTAGGGATGTGGGCTGCAATGGGGGAACCCATGGCGATCTTTTTTATTTAATTCGGTGTGCTTTTTTATCATGTTCCATTTTTTTAATATTTCTGTTGCTAGATTGGTTGGTACGTTTGTATGTTGTGATTTAACGTCTAGGAATACTAGCTGAGAGTTTGGTGGAATGTTTTGTTCTTGAATGAATGTGGTGAAATCCCAAGAGTCACGTATATGGTATTTGGTCTTTCCTACAATGTTTTACGTGTTCTGTTACAATTTACAAATATTCGGCCTAGCCATGGGTTATGCATGCAGCCCAGATCGTATCATTTTATAAAAATATGTCAATGATATAATTACATGTATACCTGAAAATAAAATGAAAGACATACTAGAAAATATATAGAATAGACTTTACAATAAAAACAGAAAAAAAATCACAAATAAACTACCTAGATATCACAATAAAACACAACCAAGGCAAAATCTATACAAACTGGTACACAAAGATACACAAATTTCAACTATAATATACCTATAGTATATAAAAAGCGTCGTCATCAGTTTAGTAGGTCATGCCATACTACTACCACGTGAATCACAGATAAGCAAATATATTAAAAATTACATCGATTTAAAAAAATAATTACCTGAAAATTTCTGCAATAAAATCATTAATAATGGTTAATGTAACCAACAATACCAAAAATGTAATACAAACTCACAGATCAATCTCAACAAAATATACAACAAAAATATATACCTTTACCATACATACCACATATCAGAAAAAATTAAAAATTATTTTAAAAATGCAAGATTAAAATAGCACACATACCAAACAAAAAATAATTACACTCAACTAAAAAACAAAATATGCTTAGATTATCCAGGCGTATACATTTGACGAACTTAAAAATATTTAAAAAGCAGAACATAATCACATAAATATTCTACAACAGGTAAACGTGATACTACTGCATTATCAAAACTTGGAATAAAGGAAAAACATAATTTTGATTTTAACGATGTGAAAATCCTTAATATAGAAAAATATTTAAAAATAGACTTATACAGGAAATGATACAAATAACAATAACAATAACATAAATTACAAATCTATACTAATACTCTATTCTATCTATGTACAACAACTTATTAAACTACTAACAATATGATCTTGGTTGGAACTTTGGAATTGACTTATTTTATTGATTACAATAATTTCCTAGTCCAATTTTTACCTTTCTATAACCATTAACAAACCTCCTCCTTTCAATATCAAAATAAAAAAAAAATAAAAATAAGTATCCACACCCATACAATATATTAATAAACATTCTCAATAACAAGAAAAAAAATCAATAAAAAAACCCATTTGAATTATTTTCTCAGTCAACACCGAATACGTGTTGGCACCATAACAAAAGCAAACAAATAAAATGTAATTGTATGTAAGATTATATATATTTATAGATTAACTATAAATATTTTATCATAAGAATACGTCACAAACTATCTGCAAAAGTAATACACTATGTGAGTTTTGTTGTTTTTTTTTTAATTGCTTTCACAAAACAACTAAAGTTTTTTTAAGTTTTAAAATCTAATCGTACCTAACATAATATAACCTTGTCCAAGAATTTCAATTCATAAAAATTAATTTTAACTATCTTTATAAAATCGTTTTTAAATAAACGAAACGCGCGTTCATAGAAAATAACCAGAAGTGCATTTTGCAAAAAAAATGAACCACCCCGAAAAAACCTGCAAAACTGAATAGAATCATAAATATAAACGGTGTCGAAACATACCTATAATAACTAGCTCCGCAGATCATTAAGACCTTTGGCTTGATTTGCAATTTGTCTCCATAACGGTGCTACTCTTTACTTTTTGTTCCTATTGTATTCTATTATATCTAGTCACCCATTCTGACTAGATCATCCTCCACCTCTTATTGTCACTTTCTCTTTGGTCTCTCCTTCATTTTTCCCGTGTTCACAACCTATTTCGTCAGTCTGCTTCCGGTGGTCTTTCTATGTCAGGCCAGGCTACTCGTAGTGCTCTGACAATTGTGGGTTCTCCAAATATTGTTTACATTTCTTCGTTGATTCTCTTCTCCGCTGATTTTCATCTATGAATCCCCCATAAATTCTTCTTAGTATTCTACGTCCCATATTCTTACACAGCTTTTAGTTAGGGTACATGTCTCTGCGACATATGTTACACTAGGTCTTATTACTGTTGCATGAGCTCTTACTTTGGATTTTCTATTTTTACTCCTCAGGAGCCTCAGAAGCATTCCTGCACATTTATTTCCTTTCGCTATTTTGGCCTTAACGTCCCTTCCATTTCATATTGGTCTGTGATATGTTTCGCGTCTTTTTTACATCTCATTTTCATGCATGTTGTGTGGGTTTTATTTACTCGAAGCCCGAACCTTCCTGCTTCTCTTATTATCCTTCGGGTTACGTTGCCCATTTCTTCTAATTCTCGTGTTACAATAGTTATATCGTCAGCAAAGGCTAGAGATTAGTCCTGCATGTGTGTGGCTTATCCTCAGCACAACTTCCAACAGTATATTAAACAAGCAGGTAGGTCGAGGGCCTTTTATTAGTTTGAGTTGTATTTTCTAATTCGTTATCATATGTTTAATTGTGAAAATTACTTTGCATTTTGAAACGTTTTCTTAAATAAAAATTTAAAAAAATATTATAATAATCATTTGTCCTTCCAAAGACTGAATATATTATTGTTGCACACATTTCGATCGTTCAGTGTCTTTCACTACACGATTTGCAAACCATTGGCATGAAACATGGTATTTCAAAGACTGCACTAATGTTCTTTACATTAAATTAATTTGTTTTCTTGACTTTGGATGGTCGCTTCACCCTCTTGGTTGTTGTTGGCCTTATCCCTTATCTACTATAGGATTATTGATTGATGACACGCTGAATAATTGCGCCCTTAAACACAGAACAATACCTCGTTGAACAATTTTGGTAAATTTGCAAATTTCAATCCACGTTTATACGTATCGTACGTATATCGTAAAATTTTACATTTTGAAAATTCTGTTGGTTTCTGAAAAAATCTCGAATGGCATCACCTGATCACATAATCACTCCTGAGATAACACAGAATAGAAATTTTAACGATTAATGTAGCAGTACTACGGGGATTTATTTCTAACTGCAATAGTCATACACCTGAACAACAAGAATTTGAGCTGAGTATTACGCACTTTGAAAGTACTTTTTCACGACAGTAGTGCATCCCAGTAACGTTTCTACAAATGACATGGTCACCGTGATTGTTGAGACATGACAAATAACTGGTTTCCTAAGAGAGATACTTTGTCAAGTATTATCACTTTCTCGCACTCGGAACGTATTGTTTTAATTCAATCAATTTTCTAATTGTGGGTACATACTCATGACTCAGGATAATAAGTAATCCTATCATAATTCTGGGATCGTCCATAATTTAGACCTCGACTCGTCGAAGACCATTTATTGTACATTTTATACGTAAGATTTCTTTATGGATCTAAAATGTTGTCACTCAGGGTGTCTAGATATTTAACGTAGACCAATGCCTTCATCGACAAGGTAAATTTAGGAAATAAATTTCACGGAACACACATGTAAACCGTTAGATAGATCAAGGAATTCACAACTAAAGCTATAAAAAACATTCTTATTGAATCTGTGCTAGCTGACGATGTTTGAAAAATTGAGCGAAACGTCGAGTTATTGCGTTTCAACAAATTGTTCTATTTTTATTTTATAGTACATCTCACGTTAATTTGCTTTATAAAGATTATTATCTCGATACGTTATCTTGAATTTTCTATTTATATACGTACAGCCTAGGCGTATGAATATGCGCTGTAAACTGTAAACTGTAAAATCCCACAATGAGGAGATTAAACATAGACATGTAAAGGTCACTTCGTTAATTTAACAATTCTTTGTTTTGTTGCTCATCACGTCGTAAATATTACGCTAGGATAAATTCGAGCGTCGTCGTAGTATTTGTTTTTAAATCGCGTTACTTGCAAATTACGAACGTAATGTATACATTGCGTTATATTTACTCGTATGAATCTTTTTACTGTATTTTATAACCTATGTAACAAAAGTTTTGGGAAAATTTTTCGTGTTATTTGTTTTTGCTATTAAAAATGAAGGAGGATCTGTGAAGTTTCTCCTGCAGTTTGACAATACATTTGCGTTTACAAAGTTTTTCAAAATGTCCTACAAGTCAGAATTGCGGAAAGGCATTTACAATTTTACATTGTCGCCAATTGAGGTCCTGGATGCAATAACGCACGGAGCGCGCGTAGCTGGAAATAAGTATTGTCCAACCGATCGATATTTTGGGAAATTTTTTTTCTGAAAATGGATTAAACAAAAATACTATCTTATGTAACTTTCCGCATCTTTTTTACCCGAACTGTTTTTTGATCCGTCAATTAATTTGTACAGAAAAAAATAAAATAGTGAAATTTTTTCGTTTGACAATTCAATTAATTTAAATGCCTTTTAAAACTCGAATCGCGAAATCTCGGGAACTATTCGACCAAACTAGTTGAAATTTTTAATGGAACACTGTGACACTTCACTGTCGCGAATAAAATTATTGCAATCGTCGAAATAATCATTTGTTGGATAATATTCAATAAATAATCAGTTGCGCTATGAAACCATGTTCTTTTTTTTCGACTAGCGAGGAAGTTTTTCGCTATTGGTCTTGCGGCATTCCCTTGCGATATCATTGTTCCTTAGACTGTAACGTAAATTTTGATGTATAACTTGGCGTGATAAGTTTAAAACCTGGAAAGTTTTTTGTAAACAAAAGGTTCGTTTACCGCGCACGACGCGTCAAGCGCTTCCGATCCATTCGCGCTACTTTACTGCGTTTTATTCTTGCAAGCATAGTTTAATGCCCAAATTACTTAAGTGTTTATGTGATAATCGTGATTGAAGCATGCAGTTATTCTTCTATGCAAGTACGCAATCAAACATACAGCGCATATGAATGAAAAAATTGCAATACGATTACCGGCTGTAAACAAAAGATTATTATTAACAACGAAAGAAATACAATGAATAGTATTAACTTGTAATTATTACATCACTAAAATATTAAAAACATCTATCATTTGGGATGTACGGGCGGAAAAAAATTTCTCGAGCACATTGAAACTGAAAAAGATTATATAGATTTGGTAGAAAGTGATCGAAATCCTCCATTTACTACTGTAGAACAGAAAGACTGCACGCTGAAAGATTTTGAATCTTTAATTTAAAAAAAAATACAAAGTTCCGAAAGGATCAGTAAAGCAATTAAAATTCAGTATTTTGCTAATGGTCAAATTAATGTTTTCTACGATTATGATAGCGAACCAATTACCTATAAAATAGAGACGACAGTGTCATTTGACGATATTGTAAATGCTGCAGAAGCTAAACAAAGAGGGATTTCACAAGAAAAAATTAAAGATTTAAATGCACTGCTACGATATTTGACTCCAGGAGGTAGAAATTATTTTACATCATATTTAGATGATATGCGTGTTAGAGTAAAGACGGCGAGCAAAACTAATGAAGATAAAAATCTAACAAGCAGGAATGAAAGTAGAAGAAACAAAAGAATCTGTTCCCTAATGATAGATGTTTTTAATATTTTAGTGATGTAATAATTACAAGTTAATACTATTCATTGTATTTCTTTCGTTGTTAGAAAAAATGTCTATAAAAACAATAATAATTATTTGACTTTTCCTTATACGATCGCGAGTGTGACCAAAATAATCTTTTGTTTACAGCCGGTAATCGTATTGAAGTTTTTTCATTCATATGCGCTGTATGTTTGATTGCGTACTTGCATAGAAGAATAACTGTATGCTTCAATCACGATTATCACATAAACACTTAAGTAATTTGGGCATTAATCTACCAAGAATAAAACGCAGTAAAGTAGCGCGAATGGATCGGAAGCACTAGACGCGTCGTGCGCGGTAAACGAAACTTTTGTTTACAAAGCAACAACTTTCCAGGTTTTAAACTTATCACGCCAAGTGATACATCAAAATTTACGTTACAGTCTAAGGAACAATGATATCGCAAAGAGAATGCCGCAAGACCAATAGCGAATAACTTCCTCGCTAGTCACAAAAACATGGTTTCGTAGCGCAACTGATTATTTATTGAATATTATCCAACAAATGATTATTTCGACGATTGCAATAACTTTATTCGCGACAGTGAAGTGTCACAGTATTCCATTAAAAATTTCAACTAGTTTGGTCGAATAGTTCCCGAGATTTCGCGATTCGAGTTTTAAAAAGCATTGAAATTAATTGAATTGCCGAACGAAAAAATTTCACTATTTTATTTTTTTCTGGACAAATTGATTGTCAATTAATCAAAAAATAGTTCGGGTAAAAAAGAAGCGGAAAGTTACACAAGATAGTATTTTTGTTTAATCCATTTTCCAAAAAAAAAATTTCCCCAAAATATCGATCGGTTGGACAATACTTATTTCCAGCTTCGCGCGCTCCTTGCGTTATTGCATCCGGGACCTCAATTATAGAAACTATTTGCACTTCTATATAACATTAGATTCCCCTTTTTATTTACACTACTGATTGTGATTGATGTTTCTGTATTCAAATTCGATATTTTATGACCGAAAATCCACACATTCTATATTCGCAGTTTACGAACGATAAATACTGGCAATGAACAAATTATTTCACATGCGAATTGTTGATGAAGATTTAAGTATCACATTTTTAAGCTACATCGAAAACAAGTTAACATGTTTTTGTCCTCGGTTTTCGTACTGTAAACAACGGTTTCCTTCACCCATCATAAAATTAACTTTCCCGGAATAAACACAAAGTTCGCGGGTTCGCGCAACCTAAAATAACCCCCACGGGAATCTTACTCGTTCGCATCTACGCGTCGGAGAAAGCTCACACCTACCTGAAAAATCCTCGTTTTACGCAATTAAATTTAAAACGGCCGCGCCGTAAATAAGCTTTCAAATTCCCGCCTAATGTAAATAGTAATATTTCACGTAAACGGCTACTTAAGATACTTTCAGCAGTTCCTTAATTAACTACCGAGCTGGAATAACGTCAGGTATAAAATACGGCGGCGCAATAAAACTGTCATCTTTCGTCAAAATTTACATAATGAGCAACTGTATATGCCTTAACGACACAACATTATGGCTTTTCAATTAAATTTATTACGAATTTTCGATTATCTTTGCCGACATCGTGCGTCTATTCGGAACGTTTTAATATGTAAATGTGAAAATTAAAACATGAATGGAGCGCATTATAGTTTCGTTCCCGTAGGCATTTTGTCATATGATGTTGAATTATTGCCTTTTTTGTAGATTCAACAGATTATGTACAAACAGAACGCTGGGAAGTAATTGGTAAAACTTTTGAGGATAGTTATATGTCAATATTATTAGCAAGGGGAAGGAGTAAACTTGTGAAACTCATTGATGTTGCTGGCGAGACCACCAACGAACGCACTTCTGGCCAAACTGATCGTTTTTTTTGTAAATTAAATGTTATTTCACAATACGTGGTATCAGGAAAAGAATATTTACCCAATTCATTTTCTTACATTGTTAGCATTCTCGCCTTAATATACGCTCGCGTAATCAACATTATGAAAAAAAATCCTTCGCCTTACATGAAAAACTACTACAAACGGAATGAAACTTTTAATATTTGTAATTGAGTTGGCCTCCGTGGGTAGTCTCTTCCCGTAGCATTTATTTAAATATTTTTTTGTCAACCTGTCTTCATTCTTCGGCATATATGCCCCAACCATCATAATTGTCATATTTTTTTCAATTATTGGTTCAATATTTAGTTCTTGTCGATATATTTCGTTCTGTATCATGTCTCTCTTGCTTTTATTTTCTGTTTTTTTCTTAGAAATCTAATTTCTATCGCTTTTATTCTAGTTTTTTGTTTATCTGCCATTGTCCATGTTTCGCAACTATATAAAGGGGTCTTCCAATAAGAGGTTTCAGTTTGATATGTGAAAAAAAGAGTATGTTTCAACGAAATCATCGGCCGTTTATTTAATTGTAAAATTGTTATGCCATCAATAATGGAAAACAATATCAGCCAAATGGCCACCAATGCTACGCTTGCAGGACCATATTCTTTTCATGAAAATTTCCATCACCAATTCGCGCATTTGCTGCCGAATGTCCTCGGTAACTTCACGAATTCCATCTTTGAGGTCTTGAGTCGATTGTGAGTCATTGGCATAGACCTTATCATTCGCGTAGCCCCAAGGAAAAAAGTCTAAAGGTGTTAAATCACAAGATCTCTGTGGCCAATTGTGATCGCCTCTTCGAGAAATCACACGGTCAGGAATGTTTTCACGCAAAAGAGCGATGGTATCGTTACTTGTGGGGCACGTAGCGCCGTCTTGTTGAAAATAAACGTCGTCCACATCAATATCTTCCAATTCCGGCCATACAAAATCATTAATCATCGTTCGATAGCGCAATCTATTCACCAATTCCTCCAGCCTCATTTTCGAAAAAATAAGGTCCAATGACCCCGGTAGACCAGAAACCGTATCATACACACGTTGAGGATGGAGAGGCTTTTCAACAATAATTCTTGGGTTTTCTGAGCCCCAAATGTAACAATTTTGCTTGTTAAAATAGCCTGAAAATGTGCCTCATCACTGAAGATGATTTTTCGATGAAATTCCGGATGAGTTTGATGAATTTCAACGACCCAATCAGCAAAGACACGACGTTGTTGATGGTGGTAGGCGTGAGTTCTTGTGTTAACTGAACTTGTTAACTGATGTCGTTTGTGGAATGCCCAATTCCAAAGATCGACGAAAAATTGACAAACCTGGGTTTTCCTCAACACTGTGTATGGGCCTACAACAGCAATATTCTGTTGTTGTTGAGCGACGTGAACGAGTTCAGTTCTTCACATCACTAACTTGTCCCAACTGCTCAAATTTTTACACCAGTTTCACAATTGCTGGCCGAGGAGGTGCGACGACCCAAAAATGCTTTACTTTTGTGAACTGTGACCGCGAAATTTTAACCATTTTTGTAGTGAATTTTATAATTTCAATGCGTTGTTGACGCGTATATCTGTCAAGTTACAGGTTACAGGTTGACTCATAACAACTGTTAAAATGGCGGGCTTTTGAAAATGAAAGCTCTTATTGGAAGACCTTTATAATGGTGGGTAACTTTCTTCACTATGTCTGTTTGTATCTGCTTTCCAAATAAGCTGTTCTTCACCATGTTAAATAATTTCCTATCCTCTCATTTATTTCTTTATCTAGTGTCGATTATTCATCTCAAATATAACTTTTCAACTTGTTCCATTTCCCTTCACTTTTCAACTCCTATTTCAGTCTCGAATTCTTTTGATTCTTCGTTATTTGTTCTAACAATATTCTTATTGTTTGAGTACATGGCTTTTATTAGTTCATGAATGAAGCGTAATTTTTTTCTTATTTATTTTTCGTTTTCCTAATACATCCCAGATTTGATCTCTGTTGATCCCATCAAAGGCCTCTTTAGATCTATGTAGCATATATGTGCTTCCCTCCTTTTATTTATTATTTTTTCACTGGCTTGTCTTGATATGAAGACTACGTCCTGGGTACTTCTTTCTCTTCTAAATCCATATTGAGTGTCTTCAATCGTGTTTTCTATATTTTGTCTTGTTCTTTTTCCTAGCATTCTAGCGATGATCTTCCCTGGTATACCATTTAAGGTTATTCCTGTGTAGTTATTGCAGTTTTACGCCTTTCTAGTATATGGAATTATTACTCCCTTATTCCATTCTCCTGGGATTATTGTTGTTCTCCTTATTTCCTTTGTTATGCCGGTTAGTTATTTTCTTGCTTCTGTTACGTCTTCTATCCTTATTTCTTCAAAATCCGTATCTTCTTCTTTTTCTTGAGACTCAGACTCTACCTCATGTTCTTCTCGCGTTTCCAGTCCTGCTGCTGTTAGTTCTTAAAAAAAATCGCCTCCACCTTCGCATTATTTTATGGTCAGTAGTGATTATATTCCCTTCTTTATCCTTCATAGTCATCATGTTGAAATCCTTCTTTCTTCTAATTTGTTTCAGGGTGCCGTAGAAAAGTTTTTGGTTATCGCTATAATTTCCTGCCATTTGTTCCATGATTCTTTTTTTACTTTTTGTATTACTATTTTAACTTCTTTCCTTTTAATTATTTGTATTCTTTATAGTCATCTTCTTTCTTTGAGTATTTTATCCATTCCTTCTTTGTAATTATATCCTTTATTTCTTCGGTCCACCATTCTGATTTTTCCTTTCTTGATTTGATATATTTGTTTTAAATAATAAATTTAATTCCATTTATGACCATTTTCATAGCGTTGTAAACAAAATCCACTCCGCCGGCGCATAATTTTCGTGTCTAGAGACGCCGTTAACACAATTACTACACATCCAGTCCGTTTCTCACGATAAAATCTAATTGCCCACCAAATACCGTGGCACGACGAAACACACAAACAATAAATAAAAACGGTACAATTGCCCTGTTTTGTATTTTACTGTTACGTACTGTTAGGATTCCGTTTTCAGTCGAGGATAGATATCGATCGATGCATTAAGTGTTTGGCTTAAATTAAAAATTAATTGTCGTAGGATGTTGTTTATATTCTATTAGCGAATCATAAAAATTGGAAAGTGCTGAATCGGAGTTGTTTTGATATAAATATGTAGTAATAAAAAAAAAAAGTTTAATAAAAGATTTCACTCAAATCAACATTTTAATTTTGACTAATTAAATACTTCTTTAATTTTACAACAAAACATTAATTGATGCAAGCAGGAAGATTTCACAAACTTCATAACAGATATTTATTAGTATACGAAATAATACTAATAATAAGACTGCACCTGAACATTGCTTAATCGAAACATAAATATTTGTTGAAATTAATCGTCGAAATTTAGTCGAATTTATTTTTAAAGAATACATATTTTATGGTGTTACGCCATCGAACTTTTTTAATGACAACCTAAATTTCTTATCAAACCAATAAACATAACAGTTCAAATGATATAACTGATAAAAAAGTCAATTAGTTAAAATAAAACCATAATTCTAATGATAAATAACAAAAGTCATTGAATACGGGCAATAAAAGTGTCACATAAACATCGTTGTTAATAAACAATAGGCAATTATGCCATATAATATAACGGAATATTCGATTATAAGTATTATTTATGAATGCAAACGAAAACGAGCGTAAAAATAGAATGTGTCCCGAGAGGAATTCAAGAACAATGGGTAACAGGAATTTAGGAACTCGATAACTTTCTTGGCCGTATGGATAGATGGTTTCGTCTCACGATGCTAAGTAATACTTTAACCCGTTGATATGCAATCAGTAACCCTACAATACCTTTAATAAATCTTTTCCACTGCATTTTTTTTTAATTATTAGTTTAATAATTTAATAATTATTAGTTTAATATAAAAACGTGCAAAATCTGCATACTTTAACAATTTCTTAAATCTTTTTAACTCCATCGGAAGTAAATTTTAATTCACTTGGGATTAACGAATCGCTTTACCAACGTTAAGCAAACGTTAAATTTAATGTTATCTAACAAATAAAACTATTTACGAGCTTATCTACTGTTAAACGCAATTTCGTCGTACGAGTCAAGAAATTGTAGGTGTAATGATCTTTCTCGAAAATTTTAATGTATTACGGACAATATCCACTGGAAATTTGATGCAACCTTGTCAATAACGAACAATGTTGTACACCTTATGAAATACGACGTGATGAACTGTAACAAAAACAAGACCCTATTTTTATGGAAACGACGTTCACAGTCCAATCAGTTTTTTTTTGAAGGGAAAGTTAGTTCTTCAGCCTTTTCCACACAAAACTTGTTCTTTAAGTTAGTCAAGTACAAAGAACATCCAACCCAATCCAATCACCTCTAAGTCATCTGAAGCACTGCTGCACTCTGTTTTTCCATATTCGCAGACAATATAATTATGACTTTTAGTGCTTGTGGAAAATATTTGTCACTCTTGGTTGACTTGAGAAATTAAAATAATTTCGAAATTACAAGTAAACATTTTCATGAGGGCGAAGTTAAATAAAAAACTATATATTTACGATCTAGTCAACACTTTTAAAAACAATTATAAATTTCAGGATTTTTCTTGTCCAATCGCTTGATAATCGAATTGATTTATGTGATTTTTCGTCCATAAACTAAAGTCAAGAAAATGTGGGTGTCAATGTGGCACGTCGATCCGTTTGTGCCTATCGAAGACGCAGATGACTTGAAATAATAAAAACAAGAACAATATAATTTTCACTTGCAAGAGATTATTTTTACCGCAAAATTCACCAGTTACAGAAAATTACCGGACGATAGAATTCAGAACAGGACACATCAACAGAAAAGCGTGAAGAATAGGGTAAGAATTCAAAAATATTTTTAAATTTTATTTGCAATATTTAGAATCGAATTGACTTTGGCGTTGAAACTATATTAATAATATATTAATAAATTAAGAGTTCATACATATTTTATTAAAAGATAAAATTGTTGGACGTATTGTTTACAGGTTGTTAAGTAATCGTAAAGTTCAATGGACAAAAACAGAATGCAACCCAACCCAATCCAAGCAATGCAAATTAATATTTCTTTGGGTTTCTGCTTAATGTATTGACATTAGACCATTTTGTGATGTATTTATTTATTTACTCAGTTTACCATTGGAATTGGCCAAATAATAATAAATTTGCTGACAACACCACAACATTGAAATGATAGTTAGATTGGGATGGGTTGGGCCTTATTAATAAAAAAAATCTCAATAAAAATCTTTCTCCATGTATAGGTTTTTATTTTATATAAATTAAAAATTACTGCGCGTTATATGCATTACTAAAAACATTATACTAAATTATATTTCTGTAGTATTGACACAATACCAGTTTGGAATTATTTCATACAGTTGGTAGTAAATATTTAAATTTAATTATGTAGTTCACCAGGAAAGAAATTTTTTTAAACCCAACTAACAAACAATTAATCACATGCACACTGATTTTTCTAAAAATACACGAAACTGCATACGCATAATCATTTCATCACGTTACAAGTGCAATACAGCGAATGTGTCAGATTAATCTTTAGGCTGACCCTGACACAATTGTACGAATACCTAGACAACCATTACTATGGAAACAGACAACTTAACTTGGAACAAGTTATAGACGTTTGACGAATTTAATCCACTAGCTGTACTCGTATTTCAATTAGATGTATAAGACGTAGACGACCATTACCATGGCAACCAACAACTTAACTTAGTACAAGGTACAGCAGATTGACGAATTGAGTCCACCAGCTGTACTCGTATTTCGATTCAACATAAACAAATACTGAAAACACCAAAAAATTCAAAGTTATCAAAATGTTCATATTCAGATTAATAAATAATTGCGCGTGGGCACATATTTACGAAATTGAGATATCAAAACCAATTGGTAAAACTTGCAGTTAGTGTTAAAGCTACAACTTACTAATTCGTATACGAGATAAAAACGTGATAATAAATTACATTGTGATTTCGTTAACTGACCATGTGGCCCTAATATTTTGCATTGCAGTCAATGAATATGGTCATATCTGCATGGCCGTTCAAATTAAGTGCAACTAGTAGGTCCCGCGGTTGCGGACAATTTATAATCCTTTTATTTATTTATCTTATTCACACAGTCATGTTAATAACTATTATTTTGACTTGTGTGTGCATTTATTTTTAGTTGATTTAATTTAAATTTAAGTAAAAAAGCATATATTATTTAAAAAATGTAGACATTAAATTTAAATATATAAAACTCAGTTTAAAATTATTTAAACGTCAAATAATTACATCACCTTGTATTCGATATTAATTAACAGTAAGTAAAAGTGTACACTGGCGATAATATACTCGCTAATATACGTAAATAAAAAAAAATATTGCAAATAACATTCAAGAGCGAAGCGCATGTGAATTTTCTTATCTCGCTAACCAAACGGTTTTTCAGGATTTACACGCACGCAAATCCGATAAAAAAACGCACATCTTTCGACAACCAAATATTTATCGAACCAATGCAAACATTTTGAAAAGAGCACACATTTCATATCTACTTGAATGGGTTCCGTGTGCGAAACACATGCAAATCTGATACGATATGTAGGGCGGTACAGTAAACACAAATTTAAATATAGGTATATTCTTAAATCCGCTATTACGCTTCACTCGATGTGATTGTTCTGCGAAGCTTTCAGCGTTTAGTTGTTTGAAATTATTCTTTCCGTGCATACAAACCACTGCATCCGGTATTATACTGTGAAATTTTCTTAAATATATATCACGTACTCTACATCGCGATTCCTAGAATACACGATGGGAAAATTATTTATTTAAAATGTGCGTGTCTTTAATTTAATTTTATTGATCTATTTAGGTGACGATGAATCGCAAGCGTAGCTCCGCATTGGATGCGGCGAAAAAAAATAATAAACGTGCGAGAAAGAAGAGGAAGTTCCGTGTTTGCCGCATTCTGTCATTACAGTTGAAGAAACGGTAATCTTAAAGTTACGGTTCGCCCGTCACGCCTATTCTACTGTGCATATTTACGTGATAATCGAGAAGCTGCATACCAACGTTGATTCGCTTGCATTAAAAGAGCAATAACGCTCATCGATAGACGTAACGTAAATTGGCTTTTATGAGATATGCCCGCAATACGTTAATCAAAAAATATTTACGAGTTAGATGCGACTTGCGATATAAACGTGCCCACAATATTATGCAACCAAGGCTGCACTGAATTAATGTATTTGCGTCGCGGTATTTCACGGCATAACAATCGGAATAATTGTGCCATCAAATACTTAACCACTAGAGCTGCAAATTGCGACCTATTTGCTGTTAATCGATTAAGATAAACTGAAATATCGATAACGTAGTAATTAAAAATTCCCAAACTGTAGAAAGTTTCTGGTGAGTTTTCCGCAGACTTGTATTTTATTGTCTATATTTCATTGTTAAATTAATTATGTACGAGTATTCAATGTGTATTTACGTTTCAAAGTTTATTGTATTAAATAATTGTGAGAACGCTAGACTACGGAAATTTATAAGTGCTTCCTCCTTCACCGGTGGGGACGAGTGACCGTTGTAAAAATAGTTGACGCATAGTTGACTTATAGTTGACGCAAGTGTGTGTCACAGTAATTATATATATCATTACGTCTGCATTTATTCTGATACTTATTATTTATATAATTCCCAGTTTGATGGCGATGATTCGTGATGGGGATGATTGGTGGTTCGTTTGCATTGTTTGTTGGATGTTTATGTAGTGCTGTATACGAAAGAAGAGTTTTGATGAGATCAATCATGGATATGCAGGATGGCCGTTTGCTTGTTGCGGCAAATTGAAAGGCGCGGCAAAATGATAATTTCTAATTACCATTTGCTGTAAAAAACTAGTGGGAATCTCTTTCACGGATTTATGTGCATACATGTTTAACATAATTTTAATAATTCAGGAAGCATACCGTTCAAAAAAAATTTAAATATTATTATAAAATTATTCAATTTTAAAAACTCGTTGTTTGAGATAAACACATATACACCTCCCCTTGGCAAACATGAGAGCTGAGGGGGCGTGGCGAGAGCGGCACAGCTTTTCAACGTACATTCAGGTAAAAAAAATATCTCGGCGGCAAATTTAAAACATAGTGTTGCAATAAAGTTTTGTCACAATTTAAAGATTAATAACGCAATGAAGAAATTAACTATGCTATTACAAAATAAGCGTATAAAAAAAATACATAACATAAAACCTGTCAACTACTGTCTAATGCAGATTTTATTACCTTTACCTCTGATTCAGAATGTACCAAACCAGTATACTTGAGCGTGATTGGTTGAGCATTTTAAATAACATTTTTGTGTTGGCATATTTTCCGACTCTCATGTTTGCTAAGGGGAGCTGTACATATTAGTTTGCATTTAAAATATATATCTTTGATTTAATTGCAACGAAATATATTCATTGTTCTTCAAACAAAGCGTGTTCGTTATTAAACTGCAAAATTAAAAAATGACAACCCTTACACTGTGTTTATGACAAAAACAGCTTTCGGGTAATAAAGGAAAAACAAATATATATACTCAGTGACATATAAACTGCACCACCTAGAAGGGGTGGGAATTTTTGGACCAAATTTGGCAGGAATAGTGGACTAGTCCAGGGAAATAGTTGATTAAAATTTGAAACCAAATCATCAAGTAGTCATGGGATTTTTGACGTTTGTGTCATTTTTTAGAGGTGGTGGTAGACAAGCAATTATCGAGTCATTTTTTGAATTTGTTCCACTTTTTCGGATCCCGTTCTTTAGTTTAAAGTGTTTCAAGTGTTTAATGATGCCTAGAGGAAGGAGACCTCAAGTTTACCAGCAGTTGAGTGACTTTGACCGAGAGCAGTTGGTTTACGAGAAGCAGGTTTTTCGTTTAGAGAAATCGGCAACCGTTTGGAACGACACCACTCAACAATAATGCGTGTTTATCAAGCGTGGTGTGAACATGGGGTTGAACGTGGGAGAAGAGGCACTGGGGCTCAAAGACGAACCAATGAACGTCAAGATCGCCGCTTAAGACTAATGGCATTGAGAGACCGATTCTCTACAACTAGATCAATAGCTGATCAATGGTTAGGTGAACAAGGTCGTCCGATAGGCTTGCGAACAGTTTCTCATCGAATACGAACCTTTGGCTTGCTGTCTTACCGCCCACATCTTGTGCTACCCCTCACTGCTCAACATCGCCAGGAACGTTTGGCCTGGTGCACGGAAAGACTTCAATGGAACTTGGAGTGGCATCGAGTTGTCTTTAGTGACGAATTGCGATTTTGTTTAAGAATGCATGATGGTCGTATGTCTGTTAGACGAAGACGTGGAGAAAGGCGCAATTCTGATTTTTCGATTGCGATGCATGTTCACCCACAGTTCGGTGTTGATGGTGTGGGGTGCTATTGCTTACGGCAGTAGGTCACCCTTGCTCTTCATTCGGGGCAGTATGACCGCCCGACGCTACATTGACGAAGTGGTAGAACCACATGTTCTTCCATATCTTCGAGGGCTGGAAGACCCACTTTTCCAACAAGATAATGCACGACCTCACGTAGCAAGGGTTTCTCTTGACTTCTTTGAAGAGGCCAATGTTAATCTTTTGCCTTGGCCGCCAAGATCTCCCGATTTGTCGCCCATTGAGCACGTGTGGGACATGATGGGTAGAAGATTGAGGAATCTACCGAACCCACCGTTGACAATAGAAGTACTACGACATGAAGTACAGGCTGCTTGGGATACCATACCCAAAGACGACATTGATCACCTGCTGGAATCAATGCCAAGGCGGGTCAATGAGTGTATCAGAAATAGGGGCGGACCAACACATTATTAAAGAAAAATCAAAAAGATGAAGTGTTTTCTTTATCAAATTTTAATCAATTGTTACCTTAGACTAGTCCTATGTGTCTGCCAAATTTGGTCCAAAAATTCCGACCCCTTCTAGGTGGTGCAGTTTATATGTCACTGAGTATATGTGCTGGATTTTATTTAGATGCTGCCTACGTTCACGGTGATTGAAACAAGTTTCAATTTATAATTTATTTTAAATATCCATGTTTTAAGTTACCATTGTCTTGTTCAACATTTTGTCACCTGAATTTGACAAACGATAATTAAAAACTAATGGCAAAAAATATCTTTACTGGTACTGCAACAATCCATCATTTTTTATGCAATTATTTAAATAAGACTCCAAGGAAAGACATTTTGATTGGTGTTTTTCTGCTTTGTTTGGTTTGGTTGACTGTGAAGCTCTTCTTGAAGAAGTGAAAATTGGAACTAGGCGAGAAAAGTCGAAGAATAACGCCCCAAATCAACTCACCGCAAGGACGTTATCGTCTCAATTAAACCCAAAAAAAACAGAATTTTTAAGCAAAAGGAAACTGGTAATTGAAATATATGAAGAATAAACAAAGCACAAAACTGAAAAAGAAAGTACAAACATAAATATGACAAATAAAGGTGGAATAACAAAGGAAAACAAAGTATACAACTTTAAGAAGCTTTGGCGGCAACTGGAAGGCGAGGTCCTGTGAACCAAGATGGACAAATGAAGCTAAAATGGGCAAGAACACCATTCAAGAGCATAAATAAACCGCATGGACCAAGTTAACGGGCAATGAAAGTGAAAAAATTTAAATAGACGAACAAAATCAACTTAAATGGGCCAATACGGACATTCAACTAAAAAGTGTATGTAATGGTTTGAGGGAAACGGAAAAGAGAGGAGAGCAAAATTGGCAGCGAAAGAGTACAAAGATTCTGAGCAACATAGGCAGGCAAATGATGATTATAATAATAATAATAAGGCAAAAATAATCAAAGCACAGGAACTTTACTAGGACAACAACAGTTGCTACTAATAATTAGATTAGGGGACAAGAAAATGTAAAAATCAGCAATTGAAGCAAATACAACAAAAGAACAAATTAATACAATAATCTTTGTCGATAACTCAATACCGAATAAGAACTTTTCGTTTCATTTCGTCTAGATTTTCTTGTCTGTTCAGTTCAGTATTGCGCCAAATGAGAAGTGTTTTATTTGTCGACAAATTTGGAACATTAGGTCGACTTTACGGAAGGGCACAACAAACAATTCATAATGCATAAAGAAGTAGGAAACTAATTTTAAGCTTCGTTAAAAAGTTGTGTGTGTGGACGGTTGGGTTAGGTTGGCTGGGAAAATTTAGCTAGTTTGGTAGAAAGCTATTAAAAATGAAATGTTTTGTTTTAAATACATTATAACGTGCGTTCAAGAAAAATCTTAATTTAGGAGGGCTCTGAAATACAAATGGTGTTTAAAGCTACTTGAGCCACAACGAAAATGTCAATTTAATTTTAACAACACTTCAAAAGTGAAAACGCTTTACTAATTAAAAATGGTTATCACAACAGAGCAGAAAGCAAAATTATTGGAATGCTATTTTCGAATAGGGCAAAAAGTTGATGGCGTTTGGCATTATTCCATTCCTGAGAGCTTTACAGATTTCCATGAAGAATATTTGTGTTTTTTGTGGTTAGAATCTCATCTGTCAACACTTACATTATTGTAGTTTCTCTTGGTTGTGGTTAAAGTACCTTTAAACACAAATTGAATGTCAGAGCCCTCCTAAATTAGGATTTTTCTTGAACGCACGTTACTATGCATCATTTAAAAATATGATTAAGAACAATGTTTCCTTGAAGCAAAATAAATATATTAACTTTGGTGACTCGTTCTTCTTGTCAGCAAATCTATTTCCTCGTTCATTTGTATTAATATGTTCAACAGTACTACATAACATACATACATAACATACGTAAATGAAAAAAGTTAAAAGAAAACAATCAACAACTAATAAAATCTCTTTATAGATGATGAAGGTTCAAATACTGATAGAGAATTTATCAGTTTTACCACGACCTTGCGGATATGCGAAGGTAAAAAAAATCAGGTTCGCAGTTTGCTCAAACATAGACTTTACAACTTAAAGTATAAGAGAATCAAAGCAGGCGGGAGGAAACCAATATATTTAGTGGGAGAGAGAACGCCAGAAGAAGGAACATTTGATGATAGCAAGGTTCAGATGTGGAAGTGAGGAGAAGGCCGACAAATACTAGATAGAAGAGAAATATAAAAGGTACGAATTCTGGTTGGAATGAATGGGAACATCGGATGGTAGAATGTCAAGCAAGACACTTGAAGGATGAAGAAAAGAAAAACGGAAAAGACTGGAGATGAAGTTCGGGAGAGAACGGAGAGGGGCTAGAAATCATAGGGAAAATAAAGGGGATACAACAGCAGGATAAGAGAAAGGGTAAAAATGACAAGGTGGAAAAAATGATTAGAAGAAATTAGGGAAAGAGCAAATGTTAAACCTGTACAAATTTTGGGGAATTTTCCTAATTATACGTATAATTAGTTTGTAATCGTTACACAGGTTCTCCGTGCTTTTGCAGACGATTAAAATTAGAACATTTCAAAAAAAACGAAGGGTTTTATGCAGACAAAATTGAAGACGTAAGTTATAAGGAAAAAGCGAAATTTGAAGTCTGGCCGGATCTGGCGTCGTGCCATCATGCGAGAACCCTAAATTGGTTAAAGCAACAAAATATCCCATGTGTGCATAAGAAGATAATCCCCGAACGTTCCACGGGCACGTAGGTTTCATTTCAAAATTTTTAGTCAAATAAAAAATGTAAATATCGACGAAATAGTATTTATTTCGAACAAGAAAAAAGTTAATGATTGCAAACCTAAGCAACGCTTGAATAAGCCTAAGATCTGGCTACTATGTCTGAATCCTGGATTCTTAATTCATATTTTGTACGCAATGTAGGTGAAACGTTCCTCAGATTACATCAACAATGGAGGCGCTAATATTGAAAATTACTGCAACGATTTTTGCAAACGTCATAATTAATTTCACAAGTAAATCCAATTAAGCACCTTGGAGAAGATATTATTATGTATACGTTTGATAGACATGCCTTCATAATCATTTGTGGTTAATTATTACAAATTTAGTTAAGATAAAAAATATTGCTTCCTTAATCGATACTTAAAAACTTGTGTACAAAACATCAGTTGCCAAACACAACGACTCAAAATTGATAACCTCTCGGTATCACTTAGCTTTGAAGCAACGATGCGTGTGAACAGGCGTTAGAGCAAACAAATTTCCCGTTTACAAATTACGGTCGCGCAAACCGCCAATAAATCAACACGGCCAACCGAGCCATAAATTCAGTGTAATTCGCTAAACCGGCAGTCGAAAGTTCGTGTACTCTAACTGGTTAAAAATCAATACACATAAATTTAATTAGAATATAAAGAAACGCCTATTTCCCGAGCTTAGAGCCTAGATTTATGCGAACGGTACTAAAATGCTAATAATAAAGCCGTAAAGAGACACGATCTTGTTTCATTTCAATACGGCTGTATTCATAACATTAACTCCTCTGGAATTTATTTGAAAACACCCACTGCAAACATCGGTAATAACTTGCAACGAGATGATCTGACGATTTATTGGTGCGGAAGGACAGTGTGACTCATTGAAATTTATATTGTGTTCGTGGTGGAAACATTGTACATACAACATTGCCCATAATAATTAAGGAATAATCGTTCATTAGTTATGTATCCTTATTTGATATTGTCCAATAAATGAACTGAAATAGTGCGTAAAGTAAGGCGAAAGAGTCCGTAAAGCACTGTTTGTACGATTATCTCCGCTAACGTCTCGCCAAATAACATTAATACTCCGTAATAAAAATTGAACTTTAGTCCATTATACAAATTTTACGACTTGTATAAACAAGCACTTAATTTAAGTGATAATAGTACATGTCCATTTGGGGAATTATGAGCTCCAACCAGGGTCGGCGTTATTGTGCCCAGGCTGTTGATAACGAGGGTGATAACATCATTGATTGAAAATAAAAACTTTTTAAAATTTTATGTTTTTGAATGTAATGTAAAAAAACGACATTATTTTCCGGTCCCCCTATTATTAAAAATGTGCTTATCGAAAATAGTTTCAATCAAACGAAAAACCATTATGCAAAATTGAAGATAAAAAGTGAAAAAAAAATTGATGAATATGAAATTAGTTTGTTAACAGTTCAACAAGTCATTATATACCAATCAAACGAATCATCGCCACGGATTAGATTTAAAGATATGATAAAAGAAAACTAAGATCGGAGAGTCTTGGAGAATTTCCAAACATTTTATGATAACACCGTTGCCCAAGAATATATACATGCAAATAGTAAGAAAGTATAATATTGTAACTGAATAAATAGTTCTAACATGAGGTTTTGCATTCTATAAAATCTGTCAAAGGAGAAAGTATTTCGTGTAATCTTCAAATGCATAAAGTAACAGAGCATAAAGCAATAGATGGTTTGCAAAGTACATTTCATAGAGCAAATTTGTCGTTATTTAAGGATTTTATTGTTTTCAATATAAAATCCACTTATAAACTACTCAAAACGAAAAAAGAGACACTTCCATATATGTCTTTATTTTACATAAAACTTTATGAAATTAAATGCAATTCGGTCACAATATCTGTATTCTTAAATATAACTTCTCTATCAAATAGCCGGTTTTTTATTTGACATTTACGTGAAATAAACAAAAAAAGCGTAATAAAAACGAAAACATGCTTAAAGTTTGAATCTAACCAGGTTGTAATTCTGGTGTGAAACATGTATGATGATGTGTTCGGTAGAAGAATAGTACAAAGAGTGTACCTTCATGCTATTCAGATAACTAAGGCAGTGACATTAATTGAAGAAGGCCATTCAAGAAGACGTGTAGCTCTATTGTTGAATGTAAGTCATTCCGCTATATCCAGGGCATGGATTAGGCATTTAGAGTATGGCATTACACGGAGGCGACCTACCCTCAACGAGAAAGGTCGACTACTCCCCGAGAAGACCGCTTATTAACTCGTTGGGCAATTCGCGGACGTAGAATTACCGCGACAGTTCTTTAAAATCAATTGGTACCGGCAACTGAGACCAGAATTCTGATCAAACCATTTGAAATAGACTAAATGAAGCTCAGCTGCATGCAAGGAAACCAGCGAAGGTACCTCGTTTAACACCAGCGCATAGAAGAGACCGACGAAACTTTGGGCAAGTACATCTCAACTGGACTCTGGAACAGTGGAATAAAGTACTGCTTACGGACGAGTCCACGTTTTGCGTAGGGCATAACCACGGCCGAGTTCGTGTGTGGAGACGCCAAGGTGAACGTTATTTAGACTTCACTGTACAAGAAACCGTTGCATTTGGTGGAGGGTCCAGTTTGGTTTGGGGCGGAATATCTTTAAATGGTCGCACCGAATTAGTGGTGTTTCGAGAAGGAACATTAACGGCTCTGCGTTATTTAACAGACATTGTGAACCCCCTTCGCTGAAAATATGGGACCCGATTTCATCCTGCAAACGAGATAAAGCTAGACCTCACATAGCAAGGATAGTGAGAAATTTCTTTGACGACCACTATATTCATGTGATGGAATGGCCATCTAATAGTCCGGACATAAATCCGATAGAACACTTATGGGACGAATTGGGAAGACGACTACGGGAACACCAACCCATAGAGAATCTCCAACAGGTCGAAGAAATTCTTATCCAGGAGTGGGAACAGCTGCCTCAAGAAAGGATTAGAAAGTTAATAGAAAGCATGCCTCATCGTTGCGCAGAAGTTATCCGGGTTAGAGGAAGTCATACCCATTATAAAATGTTTTTGTTTTCAATAAATTTGATTATTTTTAATTAAACAATTTGAGGTTAAAAACTATAATTTAATTTTTTCCTAAAAAATCGTTATCAATGCGTTGCAGTCGTGTTGTCTACTCAAAGAGTACTTTTAATTAAAACATAACTCCGACATTTTGTTTAAATACATAATATGTAAACAAAATTTCCGTATATTTTACAAATGTCTCCTTATTCGTTTTGAGTAGTTTATATAAAGGGACAAAATTGCACCTATTGCCCCAAAGGAACATAATCCGCCACTGGGCCTAGTGCAAAATATGGGGCGTGTTTATGTCAGAGTTTCGAAAATATTTATATAAACATCAAAACATCAGATATATGTCCACACATATTCGTAATACATTAAAATGCCGACATTTATTATTGCTTTCTGATTTTTTGCCCCACAGGGATTGAGAAATGTGTAGTTTATGCTAATATTGAAAAAATAAAAAACATTCCATTAAAATAGTCAAAAAACAACAAAATAAGAACTAATTTTTTATTAGAAATAAGCATTGATATTAAAATATAAAATAAGTGAAAAAAGATCAACACAATTTCTATAAAAATATGGAATAAATGTGTTCGAAATATGATAAAAAATAAATTATAATAATGTTCAGAAGGGCGTGGGGATAGAAAGTCACTTGCCACTCACGTAGCATGCCTCTAAACACCAATTATGTCAAAATTTATATTAATTATGTCAAAAATGTTTAACCAACTCTGGTTTAATTTGCAGATGGTGCAAAATGGTGATGATCTCCGGAACAGTTAAGCGGTACACCATTATAAGCTATATTCTTGCAAATTCAACCTGTATTACTACAGTTTTTTTATAATTTACGTGCATCAAAACCGCCAACAACCTTCAGGAAATCCCCACAATTTTCTTGAGTGGGATAAGAATTCTCTTTGCAGCCGGAAGATGCAAAGTGCAAAGAACAATAATATGTGACACAAAACCAATTAAATTAGACAGTTTGTTCATATGTAGGTTCCAAAAAATATATTCGGCTAGATGATAATCATAAAGTGCAGAAGGATTTGTATACATGGCTTTTAGAGCAGAGAAAGCTTCATGTTCCAATTTCATTGGAAATTTTACGAGAAATAACTGGAAACGATGATTTTTAGCAAGATTCACTTGGTTGAATAAATTTTTAAAAAGTTGTGGGGAGAAAATGTCTAGTGTTCCAACAATTGGTTGTTAACTAAATGAATTGCGAGGTTGACGCAAACTGCTGTTTTTTTGGAAAACTTTACCAAATACCATTTGGGTTCATGATAATGAAAAGTCAGCTCCCGTGAGATAATATTCCAAGGACTGAAGCAGATTCATTCCTTATTCAAGTGTACAACACAAACTACCAGTACTTGTTCTCAGCAAATCCTTCCACCCCCACATGTTTTATAAACATAAATCTTCCCGTCTAGCGTAGAGCCAGAAAGAGGTGGTGGAATACTCAAGCGATTTTTTTTTGGAGTGGTTCAAAAAAAACATTTTTTAATTAACAAAAAATTGGCCGAGTTACCAACAAAACGCGCTTCTTCTAATACATAACGCTGCCTCACATTCAGCAGAAGATGTATTAAATTTTGATGCAAATTATAATACAGTCAATGGATCAAAAGTCGATCCAAAATATTATAGGAAACATTTTTGACGCACGTAATATCTACGTAATATCCACACTCTATTAAATTGCCACAGGATAAAAATATATTTTAAAAGAAACTTATGTAACTAATAAAAAATCTGCACGTTTTTTTTTAATATTTGTCGTAAATACACAACCGCGCAATCGAGGGAGTATTGTACTATTTCGTCAATAGTAGTAGACTTCAAAATGATTACATTAAAATTTAGGATATTTGTTGTAATTAGTCCTTACATTTGCAATAGAAAGCATCTTAACTATAAAAGGTTGTTACAACACACACAGATGAAGAAATAAAATAACCAAAATTATGGAAATTTAATATATTAGTAGCATTCAGTTACAAATAAAACACGAGCACCTAAAACTGGTTAATAATTAGAAGATGTTAATATTCTACCTAAAATCTACGCAAACCAACACAGAAACCCTTGGTAACTTACTCTAAGATCTGTCGTCGAAGTCTGCCCTTTCCGTTGCAACCGGACGTCGGGTTCACTTTGGGCGATAGTCGGCTTTTCAGTTTGTCCAGTCCACGAACACAGATTCTGCAAACTGCCGAATCCAAACTTTTCACTCTCGAAAATGTTAAGTTGCTCGCAACTGTGGTTCGGTTTAGATATGCCGTACACTTTGGGACTCAATTTGTAATTTAAAACCGACGCTTCGTACTTCTCCAGCACCAGATTGTCGCAACTGCTCACCATTTTCAGTTGACGTTTAGTGGACTTTTTATTTTCAAGAAATTTGGCGCTCGGTGTTTTGAACACGGCGTTCAAGTTAGTCAGCTCGATGCTTTTCGAGCTGTGCATCGAAACGTTATCGACGGAACTTTTAAAATCTATAATTTCATCGCCCATTGAATGCAAAGAGACCGTTTCGTACGACTTTTTGCTGGGACTGCTATCGGGCACGTCTATGGCTCGTTCGGAGAAAACTTGGCCTGTATCGACGTCGCCGTTCCTTGAATGGCCCTCTGAACTACGACTGCTTTGTGGAGATAGCTCTCTCACTTTTAAATTCTTCGGATTCGGCATGGCACGGACAGTCAAACGACTCGTCAATTCTTGCGTCTTATAAGTACAACCGACGTCCTTATTCTGTTTAGCTAAATAATCCAATTCCTGTTTCTCAATTGAATTTCTTATGCAGACATTCTCGCATGCTCGTATGTTATTCAGGTTTGCCAAATGTTTGTTGTCATCAGAAACCGATTCAGAATTTTTATTGATATTGGATAATTTAAAGTCAAAGTTATTTTTACACCTAACGTTATTTAAAGCAAAATTTTGAACCTGTTCGTTGTTGAGTGGCAAGTCTAAGCCCTCTAAAACCATATTGGAAGCTGCTATATTTGTCGGTCGTTTCAGATTATTCGATAAAATAGGCAGAGGCCTATGCGAAGGAAATTCAACGACTAAAATGCGGTCACTTATATTACCACAGTCATCACGAAATCCAATACCAGAATCTGAATTACTCGAGGCACTTGGCTGCGGGGAATTCGCAACTACTTCATCGTTGTTGACGTTGTGCTTATAACCATTTTTAGTCGCATCTAACTCACTACTCTGCAAACGATACATATTTTGAACGAGGCTGACTATATACAAAGCGTTTTTTGGAAACTCCAAACAGTTTCCTGTTACCACGTCCGAACTGCAGGAAATCTTAAAGTTTTCTGCTTTCTTGGTGTGCAAGTTATGTTCGACTATCTTTGGATCGGTCACAAAAACATGGCAACTATTCGAAATTGCCACGTCAGGTTTCTCGTCTAAATTATTGCATTTTTTCTCACCCGTTTCCCATATATTTACGTAAGAATTCTCACAGCGCTTTTGTACATTTTCTATACTACGTGTATCACAAACGGCACTCGTTACCAATCCAAAGTATCTGGAATCTTTGTCGGTCGATGAACTTATATAAACTACCCTGTTCGTTGGATATATGGCCAAAATATGATTGGATGCATTTTTTAATGTAAGGCACGTCGGTAAAACCGTCATTAAAACAGTCGTCGGAGATCTCTTCTCCTGCCTCAATTTCCTGATGCAACTACAAACCGTCTGCAACCTGGAATTTGGGAGTAATTGTTTCGGCATCTCGATCGTTCCTAGATAACCAACGATAGCTTTGTATTCAATTGGTCCGCCTTCCTCCTCCATCGGCATCGGATTAGAAACATTTAAATTGTGACTGTGTGAAATTCCTGAAGCTTCGTCGTTGTAAATATTCGCAGTGCTTCTAGATTCGTGTGGGTTGTGATTTATGGCACATTCACGTAGTTTCATGGCTTTCTTATTCGAACCGTCAAGTAGCAACCTATCGCTTACAATATTCCTGTTCTCGTGCTTGTAATTCCTATGCATTCTCGGTTTGTGCATATATTTTGGCTTTCTAGAATTCACCACCCTTCCTAAATCTATATCTTCGTCGCTACTGTCCGAGTAATAGTTCTCGGCTATGGTCATTTTTATGGGGCCCACGCTGCTTCCAATTAAATTTACCACGGCGTCGTGGGTTATCTTCGATACACTAACACCGTTAACTGAAATTAGAAAATCGCCAGCTCGTAGTCCGGCCTGATCGGCCGGTGAATTCGAGACAATACACGACAAAATGCACGGCTGTTGCCCCGATATAGTAAATCCGAAGCCGTTCGGACCCCGCATCACTTCTACTGTCCGTATGCCGTAGTTGGGTCGCTTTTTTCGCCGCCTGTTCGGATGCATTCTTCCTTGTAGGTTACCACGAACGGGCCACAAGTGCTATTTGTATACAAAACAAGATTGTTTTGACACGCACACGTCACTAAACTTTCCTCAAACTTTTTTAAATGGCCGTTGGAATGCGTCAGACCTCTACAGGTAAATAGTTAAACTAAGTTTGACACACAATTGAGGTGTGCAAATAACATCGAACCAATGTACACCGTACGTCCCACCAATACAAAAGTAAGAAAACTATGAAATTATCATATAAAATTGTATTTATTCATCAACAAAAACAATAAATTAGAAGTCACGTCAAAATTTTGCGGTAAGATAGATAAATATATGCATATAAAATATTCCTTTAAGTCGTATTCCGAATAAGATAATGACACACTTAATTTAAATAAAATCCCGACCTGGATATCACAACTGGTTTAAAATGATAAAAATTGCACAAGTATGTGCGCGCGATTAATTACGAGAAAGCTGCGTGTATATCACCGTTCAGACGAACCATCAAGCTTCGGTTTCTTTCGAAAAATTTTTCAAAACGAGATCTGAATCATCGTCGTCAGAGTCATCCATATCTAAAAAAAAGAGAAAATGTTATATTACCCGATATATAATCGAGCAAATTCATATATTGATAATAGCTGTGTTCTTTTTACTTAAGACTCAGATCATATTAAATCACATATGAGTTGAGTATATCAGATCAGTTCCAACTTGTAAATAAAACAGTTTTCTTTTCTGTCAAATTCTAGACGCCGCGCCGTACGTTTCGACAATCTTGTGAAATTTGTATGTTTTTGACTTTTGATAATATTTAATTTTTTTTAACTTTTGCAAGTTATTATTATACTGAATACGATCTTCACTGAGGTGTTGTTAAGGCAATGTTCGCCGTTAATTCTTTTTAACTGAAAATTACACGTTTGATACAACTACGTTGCCATCGACGGATTTACAAAATCATTAGATCGTATTGAAAAAAAACGACGAATTATGGCAAAACCCTATTTTGTGAAAATTCTTCGTTTTTCTTGTTCGATCTGTATCGCAATGTCAATTGCTTTAAAATTGACAGTTGTGTTGTGAAATGCCTGGTAAATAAAATTAAGTAATTATAATTTTATTACCTATAACGATAATGGCTTTGAATAATAACAGTTTAGTGCTACCCTAATTATGCAGTACATTAAGACAATTTTGAGTGTACTTCATATTTATATATGTCGCGTTTTAAATTAGGTTATGATAAATAATTTGTCATTTCGCTCAGTTTTAAGATATACACTCTAACAGGATCGAGGCTTTAAATTTAACTTTAACATCCTAGTAGGCTTTACTTTCATATATTATCTGAACGCTACACGTCGGCGACATTTCTGAATGGGGCAACTTTTCAAGTGAGATTACCGTAGACATCGAGTTAAAAATCCGCGAAGTAACATTGCCGACGCTTACATCCAAGTAAGTCATGCCCTTGATTTCGTTTTGTCTGAATCGCTTGGTGCAAAATTATGCGGAATACATCACACTCCACTTAACCTAACTAATAACGAATTGTTAATTGAAGTTTTTATTGAAGTCTTTAAAATGCTCATATAATGGCTATTTATGTAACAAGTACATAATAGCTGTGTGTATCAGATCAGTTCCAATTTGTAAATAAAACCGTTTTCTCTTCTGTCAAATACTAGATTTCAAATATTACGTTTATGTTGAAGAAGAAAAAGAATCACGGAATTTATTTTCAATATATTTTGTGAGAATTTATAGATTTATACCATATATTATAACCATGAGTAACTCTAATGTAGAAGATATTATTTCGGTTACCCGCGAACGTAAAATTTGCGATATGCGCGTGTCAATCACATAAACTCACTTCTGCGTTAACATTTAGGGATGTGCTTCATCGGTGCGGAGGGCACTAAAAATATCTACAGAACTCGCTTGTACGCTTGCAAATGAAACGGTGCTGCTGGTGAGAGTTTCAGATTTATTCTGATATTTGCAGTAAAAAGAACACACCTATTGTTGGTCAGATTTTTACAATTTGTCAAAACAAGAATTTTTGAATTATGACAATTCCAAGGCAAGTGGCCTAAATTAGAAAATGCACCCAGCTTGACGATTTCACAACTTTAAGGCAAATAACTAGTTATGGTTAATGCTAAATAAGTTTGTCAATAAAATGAACTGATTTTCTAGATTTAATTCAAGCACAAGCTTTCTACCTCACTCAACTATGCTGCTATAGTTGCATTGAAAATTTATTTTATAGTTGCTATAGTTGCATTGAAAATTTGTATCAAAATCATATTTTTCTTATAATTTGTGGTAGTGGTGCTTTTCTGTCTCCTATCTGAGATATGACGAAAATCGAATGATTGCAGTCTACAAAATAAAATGTTTGACCCTCTCAACCATGAGTCCAATATTTCACTCGAAGCGTTTTGTAGAAGTAATGGAATTTTTGCCATTGGGTCGTATTGTTTTTGTACCGTACAAACATTTTTTAATCGTAATGCTGATGGTTGAATGATGAAAAATCCTGGTAAAACATTGTCGATCTTCGATCTTCCACCATTAATTTCTGTTGCATGGATCATGGTAGTTACACCTGTCAATGCCAAATCTGGTTTTCACTTTACAGGAATTTGTCCCTGTGGTCGAAACGTTTTTCCAGGGGAAGATTTTTGTTATGTTACCGATAGGCCAATAAATGACGAGGATATGCCAATGAATGACGAGGATAGGCCATCAAATGACGAGGGTAGCTCAATGTCTCATATGTCTTAATATTGACATTTCTAAAGCTGGAGAAACAACACCACATTCCTTTAACAATTCATAATTTGTTGTTTCTAAATTTTTTCGACCTTGTCCCAAAGCTGGCCCAAAAAATAAACCAGGAGGGGTAGGAACCGATGGAAGCAAATAACTACAACTGACAATGCAGAAAATAACGAACTTGCACACAAGATGAAATAAATTGCCTTGTCAGCAGCAAATAAAGCAAAGAAAAAAGTTTTTGAGTCTTCATCTGCGAATGCAATAAGTAATGCTAGTATTTTGAAGGATCAAACTACATATCGTAACAAAAGTGTACAGAAATAAAGCAAAGGAAGAAATTTTGTGGTAAGGATAAGATAGGAGATGAAGTGAAATTTTTCAAGAGATTATATCCTTCGAACTGTTGCTCAATATCACAAGAGAAAGGTTTCGTCCTTAAAGATGATATCGCCGCAAACTCCCAAATCAATCATTGATATAAGGCCGACAGTTTCCTTAATTATTAATTTTTAACATTGATTTATATTAATATTGAATTAAAATTTAAGATTCACAAAATTCCAATATTTGATTCATCACAATACAATTTTTTGACAAATGGTTTTGCAATTGCGTGTTAATTTGTTTTGATGGTTTGTTGAGTTGTGTTGAATAAAATGGCGAATACTCTAACTAGGTTCTTTAGAGGACTTTATAGCCCTTTCCTAGTTTTTGCAGTAAATACCGATTTTGTTTCAAATAGGTTTTTTAAAACCTGTACCAAATGTCTGTAGTCATCAAAAAACGAAGCCGCCCAATCAGGCGATTAAATTATATAGATATCAAATAAAACCTTACCGTCAAGATGCATCGGTGTTACATCTGGTTCATAAACTGGATACTCGTACTCAAACAATTCCGGCACACTTTGTAGCGGGTGAGGTCCTAAACTTGCTCGACTAACTTGCTCGCCTTTCTGTTCAGTAACTTCAGCTGCTTCACTTAACCGCCTAGTCCTAGAAAATTCAAAATTTTGTAAAACTTACACGATACTACTTACGATATATAAATAAATAAAAAAATAATATTTAAAATCTCACTTACTTATCCGTATTAAACTCCCATCGTATTCCGCACACTCTGATCACGTACAACAAGATTACAAAAACGATCAAAACGACGCACATTATGATAACCCACAATTTGAGAGTTTCCGCGGCGTTCGGCGGTTCGTATATGTCTTCATAAACGGACAGATATTTCGAGGCGAAACGTGCCCACATAATTTCAAGATGATGGGTTGTCAACTGGTAACCTTCGTCAGAGTCCTCTGCCAATATAATGGGCAAGGAGAAACGTATTTGCACGCACCTTTCTCTCCTTGGCCAATTTATCGGGCATTGGACCAATCGGTCTAAATGTACGTTGGCGTAGGTTATCTCTTCCGATAAATTGAAATTAATAGCGCAATATTCAATGGCCATTGACGCAACTGCCTCCTGAAAACTCATTCGTACTGATTCGTTGCGATAATCGTTCGGATATCTTCCCGTTATGTTAACTGTTAGGTGGATTGGTATTTCTTCGTCTTCTGGAGTTGGCCATGTTACTTCGGTTGTGGGTGGAAATTCAGTTGTTACAGGTTCGCCTAAAATGAAATTGATTAAACGCAGTCTAGTCTACACTGTTGTTGAACAATATGCAAGTCAAGTTGATTGCAAAAATAAGGCTAGCACCTGTTTTAATAAATGATTTTTCGTAATATTCAGTGTCAAGTTCTCAAAATCTATTCATAAGCATTCGTCCGTTAACGTACATAAAGAGAGAGAGATATTGGAAATTGTATTTAAAACAAATTTGTATTAAATGAATAATCGTTAAGAGAATTTTTCAGTAATATCCAGGGTTGGGCAAAATGGCTGAATATTGGTTGTAGTAGCGTAATAGTTATATACATTTTATCGGAACATTGAATAAGAAACCCAAGTTTGTAATTCAAAAAAGGGAGGAACAGTAGTAGAAGATTCACAAACGTGTCCTTTCTGCAGGTCGAATGTGTTTAATTAAAGTTGTACATAAATTTAAATCAACTTAATAAAGGGTTGCAAAGTTTATGCATGAAATTAATATCATTATATAAGACGGACGTGGTGGCAAGGACTAAATTTCAGAACTATTTTGAACACGAGCAGCATATAGAAAATTAGACGATGATCGGTTTGAGGAATAATAGTGGTTTAAGCCATAACATCGTAACTTGCATTTTTTCGCCACGAGTGCAGATTTTGTTGCACGAGCCGTCGACCGATGCTGGATAATAAAGCCCCATTAGGTTAAACGATTTCCTAAAATATCTCACTAGGTATAAACTCGACATACTTTCTGGTTATTCTATATTAATTGTTAAGTCAATAGATCCATCTACTGAAGTTAAAATGAACATGGGGATCATTTTACTGGTGCGAATTTTTATTTATATCTATTTTAAATTATATTAGTCCATGATTGTCTAGTGGTCGAAATTATATCACGAAATCAAATAGGCAAAATGTCGAAAATGTCATGCAGCTTTAGAAGAAATTTCAAACGGAATGCGTTTTAAAAGAGCTGCAAATATTTTATTTACCATTAACTACTTTAAAACGTAGAGCCAAAGGACAGAACAAGATAGCAATTAGTTCTGTAGTGTTCTTCTCTGTGTGGAGGTGGTACTTACGTCCTATCCATGTTTTGATTTTGGTTTATAATTTTCTAGGCAAAAGGACATTCGAAACATCTAGGAAGATATTTTTGAATTGGATGAAAGAAACAAATAGTATTGTTCATAAATTTTTGAGGTTGCTGGTTTCGTGGTTGCGTGGTTTCGAGACGTTCTTCGTACACGTACGAATCCGGAACCTTCATTTAGAACACCGGAGGCCATAAGTTTAACATTTTCTACATAGTTAAAATTGATCATGAAATTACTGACACGATATGGACAATATATTTTTGAATACTATTTTCAAAATGTTAGTTTTTCCAACTCACACCTGAATTCGATCTATATAATTGAATATGGGTGATGTTCAGATTGCCGTCTAGTGGATTTGACGAGAATTGTCTGAAAGTAAACTATAAGTTGGCATATCGCGGGTTGGAATTTTATATATTCGTCTATTTTTTCCCGAAGAAATTTTTCGGTGCTATAAATAGGCATCGGGCGATTTTTGCGTCATGGGAGAAACTTCATCTGATTCAGAGGAATCAAAACCCCAGCCAAAAGTATCACAAATGTCCGAAAATATTCTATGAAACTTGGTTACAGGACCCCCTATTTGAAAATTGGTTGACAGCAGATAAGAAAAATAAAACAAAATGCAGGTAAAAATATGGAGCAGCGTAATTATAAAACCCTTTATTAGTTTTTATTGCAGATGCAAAGTTTGTGGGGCAGAATTGACGAACATTTGAAAAACAATTTTTTTTATACTTGCAACAATGGAAGCACTGATATCTCGGAAAAAAGAATATGTGTTTATTGGATAGATAAAATTTGAAGGTGAAAACAAATCTTCTCCAATTGATTTCCTTAGCCGCGACTTACTAGTACACCGATGTATTTACTATTTCTGTAGGAGCTGCGTCTGATGGCGCCAACGTTATAATTGGGGAACACAATTCATTTTTCTCTCAAGGCGCACAACAAGACGCACCCCATGCCATGTTGATGATGTGCATCACTAGCAAGGCCTGTGAATAATTACCGACCAGATGATATAGAGAGCAACATTATTAATTACGTTTCGGAAAGTACATTTTAGTCAAATTGCAAAATAGCAATAACTCACTTTTTAAGCAGACTTCTGTTTTAAAGTATTAGAACTTTTTTTTTTACTGGCCACAATCGAAGACAAATTAAAAAGTGCTGAAACTATTAACAATGACATGCAAAATGTGTATTCAAAAGGTTATTTATTATACTAATTCATAAGTTACGCGAACACTGTCATAATTTATTTACACAATTATGCACCAATTACTTAAAACCAGAAATGTGCAATGGAGAGAGAAGATCTTCAATATAAACCTTCGAAACCTTGGCAAGAGTATCACATCGCCAGTGGACGGAATTTCGAAAAAAATGTTGCAGACGCGACTGAATTCCATTCCCTTTTAACATCTCATTTTCAAATCAGTGGAATTTTAGACCCGCTGGTTTTCACCAATTAAAAATTTAGAAATCGAAATAGCTGCTAATTTCTCCCAATTTAAAGTAAAAGATGCTTTTCGGAAGATCTCTCCAAGGCTCCCGAAAAAGCTAAAGGAACGCAATACAATTATTTAATAGCAAAGTACGAAAAAGAGGATAGGCAGACATGGAGAAGACGAAGAAACAATAATGGTATTTGGTTGTTGGACTACTACTTAGTAAACAATTTCATTGGAACAAATACGTTTTATGAACACGTTTTTATGAGAAATACGTAAGTACACAAGAGAAATTGTGGAACGGACTTAAAAATGCCGAGGAGAGCAGAAATAGATGGTCACTATTACTCACCAATATCAACAATGCAAAGTGAAAGTGGAACAGAAATAAATAGGAACATGAAACAACTAAAAGATCACCACTTAAAATCATGAGACCATATAAACTGAAAATAAAATAATTGCAGAAATAGACGTAACAAAAAGAAACAGGATACGAAAGGAAAATGTAATGGAAAAGATAATTACAAAAGAAAGTTTTCATTTACAATCGATACTACAAAAAATTTAAACCTGGGCTAGGCATAGCATTTTTTCATTAATTTTATAAGCACCCACCCTTTAACAAACAAAGGCATAATGGCTATATATATGCGAATAAAATTAAGAAATTTCGTAATGAAGTTTTACGTTGTTTTTATACTGTATCCAAATAAAATTACATCTGTACTTATGCATGTAATATAAAATTAAGTGTCTTACCAAAACGTTCAATCGTTACCACAAATCCGTGGTGCCCAGCCGTGTTTTCTCCATAAACCTCGAAGCTCAGGAACGCCTCATTTATATAAGAGATGTACGTTCTTTCAGACCTTAAAATGTGGGTAAATATTCTTCCGGTATGGCCATCGTCAAGTGATGTTCCTGAAATATTTCAAAAACATGAACGTGTAATCAATCGCGCAGTGAACATGAATTAAAATATCTAAAACTTCATTGGAATATATTTTCGAAAAACAAAAAATATATATTGCGCCAAACGTGCACGTTTAACATGAAGGAATTGGTAATTCCATGAAAAATGTCTAAAATGGAAATTCACGTCTGAAGTTACGAAGTCATTCAAATAAAATTGATTTCACAATTTGCTAGCTGAAGCAAGACATTAACAATTAATTGCTCAAAATATTGTAACTTCAGTAAATCTAGGACATGCTCAAATTTAATTTTTGAAGTAATTTTTTAGTATTTCAACTGCAAGTAATCTGCGAGATGTTAAATAACCTTTATTATTTTTATACACGTATGTTGTGTCATTTATGATTTGTTGAAATATTTTGCTATTTTAATTGAACATTTTTATTTATATTCATTGGGGATGAATGCGTTAAGCCCTTTTCCGAACTTTGTGAATGTTTTGAGACACACTGTATATCGCATAAAGGCATATTTAAAAAAAAATTAGCCAACAAGTTCGTTTAAAACGAGATATATTTACTTAGAGACTGCAAATTAATTTTCTAATAAAACTATGGCTGCTCTAAATGACTCATCTCGGAAGAATTTTTCACAAACCTGATTTAATTAACAAAAAATCTCCATTTTCCCCGTCAATATCGACGCTCTTGACGGTTATCAGTATGGTGAAACCTTCTCCAGCGGTCACGACGAGCTGTTGATTTCCACCGGTCAAGTAGGGGACCGGAGAAGACCAGGTATGCAGGTCGTCATTGGTTATGTTGAGAATTTGCGCGTCATACGGGATCGATTTTCCATACGCACTGTAATCTCCGAAAACTACAGAAGAAAGTGTTCGTCGAACGTAAAATTAATGACACTCCTTACCTCCGTTGAACATGCACACAATTAAATAGAATAGAATCATTTCGATATTTGTTTAATCACATAGTGCTTCGATGATCGACTATTGCGATCTTAATGATTGGGTCGTTATCGTTTCCTTTCTTTAAAAGATTAGATATAGTTTTCATTAATGATAAATGAAATAGCGACACTCTCGTTGTGGTGTGTACGTCATGAATTGTTTTAGAACTATTTATTTGAAAAGCGTGCAAATAATATTTTATTATATTACGCAAGTGGATACAAAAGTTTACAACTGAATTGTTATTCCCAAACTTTACGATATATAACTCACGTAATTCTTAATCCACTTATTTCCATACAATTTAAGTATCTGAAATGAAAATTACTTTAAAGTACGAAATTAAAATGTTTACATTATGAAAGTGATTTTTATGTTCAGTTTAACCAATTGAATTTGAATTTGAATGAATTAATAATTAAATGAGTCTGTTCTAGATTTATTGTCTGTAGTGGATTCCTTTTTGGGACCTTCGATCTGCGGATTCTCATTGAGCCTTCATTGAGACTGGTGTTTGCTAGTTTCAGTTTTTCTGCGATTCCTTTTCTTATGACATTGTCGGTTTCTTGGGTTCTCAGTGAGCCTTCCTTGATTTCTGGCGTCCAGGAATTTTTGCTTTCCTCTATTACGTAATGCTTTTTCTCAGTTACCTGGTTCTTTAGAGCTCTTCTAAGTATGCCTTACTTTAATTCACTATTTCCACTTGTTCTACTAAAGTATTTCGTTGTTGGTTTTTCAAGATTTCTGGGATTTTCATTTCTTTTATTCGTCATAGAATAACTTTTAATTTCCTTTATATGCCTTTGCTAGCCTTTGCCCGAACTCTGCTCATGAAGCCACTTATTATTTCACTTTTTCTCTCTTTTTATATTTGCCATAATTTGTTGAATTTCTTTTGCTTAAATATTCTCCTTGTCTTTCTTCTTCCATTATTTTACTAAATTTCCTATTTGTCAAACCCCACAGCTTTCTTTTAACTCTTGCTATTTTTTTCTAAGGCTTGATACTATTTTCTTCTGATTATCTTTGTTTTAACTTATGCAGCTGCTTTTCTTTTAGTTTCTTTATCTTTCTCTATTTTTATTTTCATTTTTACGAAACAGTTACCACTTCATCTTTGTGTCCCCCCCCCTCATTTGTTACCACCTTGTCATTTTTACGATTAACACTATTCTCGTTATCATGTTTTGACATTTACTACAGACCATTCCATTGTACGTCCTTCTCGAAGATCCTCAATTGTAGCTTCATCTTTTCAGTTTTTGTCTCATTTTTTTCTCTCGAATTTCTGTAAGATTCCTATTCTCGTATTGATTGTTTCTTTTCTTACTTGTGTTTCTCTGTGTTATCTTTCTCTTATTCTTCAGACTGTAATCTTATATTTGTTCCTTTAATTTGTTTTTTTTTTTTGGTTTGTCCTTACATATAAAACCATTTTTGATTTATTTTTCATTGCCTGGGTCTTCCTACGTGTTTCGCTCGTTTTATCGCGTTAACTTATTCCTATATTCTCGAACTTTATTTCTTTTTTTCTTTACTTGTCTTATTTCTTGCATCTGTTGTTAATTTTATTGATTTTGATGTAATTCTTTCTTCGTTATTCGTTTATCAGCTCCTTCAACATTGCATTTTTTTTCTTCTTCCGTACTCGTTGTTGGTTTTCAGTTTTATTTTTATAGTGTTTTTTTTGTTTTGTTTGCATTTTTGTGAATTTGTGTGTTTTTATTTAACGATATCGTTATTAATAGTAATTTCGATTGTTTTTAGATTCTTGAAATATATCTGAGTTAGACGATATACTATATATTTACGTTTCTCTCAAAGAAATTGTGTATTTTAATTGTTTTATATTTATTTTTAATTTAATTTTCTTTATTTCAACGGCATGATAGATTTTAGATTTTCGAGCTTTGTTAAGTTGCTCATCCTGTACAACCATTATTTAATTTCAGGTTTTCAAAAGCTGGGTAAAATTACTGTTAGGGATTTTCATCAAATATCCATGTAGCATTGCGTTGTAGTTCAAATCACCCAGCGGTTGAACGTACAGTATTCAAAAAGTTGAAGCATTTAACATAACCCGAATAAATTGGAATGTAATTATTACCAAAAATGAAATTTCGTGGAAAAATTGTTGACGCTGCGGCAATGCGAGATTTTATGAGTAAATACACCGTCCGTTCCCTAATTATAACCTGAAAATTGATTGTACATTGCAGATATATCAAACAGCCTATCGAAGCTGGCAAAAGAATGTGTTATGCGCATTGTTCCAAGAAAAGTGTATTTCATAATATCGCATGAGGATTCTGGTCCACGTAGACCGTTCGTTTGGTGCGAGCTACCCGTAGATTTTTACTTCAGAGACTATGACGTCGTTGGCGTTAGTGACCAACACAATGAAATATATTTGTCTTTCCCAACAGGTATTTGTTCTCCGTTACAATTCGTGCATTAACAGTTGCGTTTCAGCTATGCTTGCTCGTTCGTTATCCACGCTGAAACATAGCGTGAAGTCCTTAAAAATAAAGTTAACCAACAAGCAATCGCCGTGTTTGACTTTGGAGATAGAACAGGTTGGTAAATTAAAAAATTATGTTGGTGACAATTATTAAATATTTAAATATTTAGGTACCGGGACAAGGCGTAGAGAATAGACAATGCGTACATGACATACCCGTCGAAGTTATATTAAGACAACATTGGGGTGATTTCGAAGAACCGCGATTTCAGGATTTTCACGTACGATTACATTTAATCGCGATTTTCAACGGATGTAAATTTGTTGCTGTTTTAGGTTTCTATAAAAATGCCTAACTTAAAGTCCATAAAGAATATAGTTGAGAGAATGAAAACTATGAGTCCAAGTTTGATAGTTTCTGCAAATAAGTACGGACGGTTAACTTTAAGAATTAAAACTAATATGGTTACTTTGTCGGCCCATTTTCCAGATTTGAGCGTCGAATCATTTGCAGGTATATCACCAAGACTTTGTATACGTAATGTACTCGGATATTCGGAATTAAAATTATTTTTTTTTAGTTGCACACACCTTCGTCAATGATACTAGTGATAATGAAAACGAAATCTCAAACACGGTCAGTACGGTCGTAGATATAAAGAAATTTCTTATGTTCCTAACTGGAATGCAAGTTAATAATTGTAGTACGGTGTGCAGTATTGTTCAAGGAAAAATGGTCAAATTGTTTTTGGAACAACCTGGTGCTTTATCAATGCAGTGTTTTTTAACAGAGTATAGTTTGTAAGTGTTATTAAGTTACGTACAAATGAGATTAAGTTTTGTTTGTTAAATAAAGTATTTTTCAAGGCTGATATAATTTTTAAAATATGAAATGAATTAAATTATTAATCTTCAAAACTAGTTGTAACTGTAAGCTATATTATAAAGTATGTAACTTTGTATAAATAACCACCCAGATTAATATATCATAAGGATGGAACAAATTAATTACACTTTGAATTTTAATATTATGTAGGATGTAGTGAAATCAATGTTATAATAAATATTCGATTTATTGAAGATCAAAAAGGTAAATTATATCAATAAAATTGATCTGGATGAAGATAAAATATTTATTATAAATCATCAAAAATTATTCTATATTGCACAACTAAACTTAACAGTTTTGAATTAAAGCACAATCAATGTACATTCATAGAGACACTTATGGATATAATTATTGCAACAATTATAAAAAATGGCAGCCAAGACTTAAGAAAACCACCAAAACTAACATATTTACTAAATAATGCAGACAAAAAGGCTAATTTTATCATATTCCAATTATTTGAATCGTTATATTGCATTAAATTTAATGCGGTAGCAACGTGCGAGTGGCAATTATCGCATATCAAGTTATGCATTCTTCCTTTGTATATGTCAGACGCTTCTGTTACAGCTCGATCCCAACCGGATACGCCCCCTCTTGCTTTAGAAACGTTCAATTGCCAATACTTTGTAGGCCGTCCAAACGCCATGTTGTCTTCAGCCACAAAATAGGGGCCGGCAAAATCGCGGATGACTCCCGACGACAAAGCAATGCCCATATGACCAATCAATGGGAAAAACCAAGTGAGCAAAGGTATCGGTGTCCAAACTATACAAAAAGGATATCTGTCTTTTGCACTGTCGATATGAACCATGTCGTTAGGAAGCATTTCCGTTGTAGACGCGTACATTCAATTATTTGTGTTCGAAGGGCATTATTATGAATGTTTATTTATTTTATAATGTAAATACCATCAATGAAACTAATCTTGTTCATATATGCTGACACTGACAGCTTAGGAAACTGTTTTATCGATGACAGTAGCGCCACTACAATAAGGCCATTTACCCTTGTTAATTATGGTTTTCTCTGAAGTTTTCTTTCATTATTTGAACTGATAATACTGCTCCCCGTTAAGGAACTCTCTTTAACTTCAATAACAAATTCACTTATTTCACAAGCATATATCATATATTTTTTTTATTTTCTAAATTATATAAAAATACTATTACAACATAAACTGAAATACATAATAGAAAAGAAAATGGCGCTATTACTATTAGATCATGTACAGTGCTCACTGTTTAATATTCATGTGGCAGGCAAACTAACATGTGTATTAAATATAATTTAAATTTCTATTATGCACTTTTAGCTTTGATAGCAAGAGTAGCGAGATGATCAATACAGTTATCGATATTCTCTTTAGCCTTGTCATCGGTGTAAGATTTTAGAACTTCATTCACCACCCACTCGACGAGATTCTTATGCATTACTCGCCTCTCAATGTAAAACAGCGATGTTTGATAATTCAGCCTTTTTATAACTTCAGCGTGTGCTTCTTGCAACCTCTTCCGATAAGTTGCTTCCAATTGCAGACCTACGTTATTTCTTTTAGCTTCGAGCAACATCAGCTGACCTTCGAAACTCCACTGCTGTTTCTTTTCATGTTCGATGGATTCCTCCATTATCTGCTTTTGTTCCACCCGTCCTTCGTTCCAAGCCTTCTCGTATTCATCGATTTCTTTATCTAAGTACTTTGCGAACGTCGGCCCCACTCTCGTCGTTATTAAGTACCATAAAATTATGACCGACAGCATAGTGTAATATTCATGTTCCATAACATAGAGTTCCTTACTTATTAGATATGTGGGTACAGTTACCAGGAACACGTAAGGCCCTGATATGCCAGTTTTCTTGTGGAAAAATACGAACCATTCTTCAGGAACAAATCCAAAACGAACCTAATGGTCGAAAATGTGGTGTAAAAAAACAGTGTTATGAAGGTTGTATAATTGTTACCTTTCCTGGTTCTCCTCGGACGATTCTAGGAAACATTTGCTCAGGAACTTTTGAATCGGGTCCTTTCCCGTCGGGACATGGTACGGGAATATAACACACGTCGCCAATTTTTATAATTTTATCCAGATTTTCAGTATTTGCTCTTATAAAACTCTTCCAAGAGCGATTAGCAACTGCTAAGATGGTTCTTCTATGTTGAGCAAGTAATTTTGATAACATATTTTTCTGTAATTAAGCTATACTTGAGCTATAAGGAGCGCGCCAGTTATGATAATTGACAACCAGTACTGACAACTGTTGCATATACGACTTCTCATGAATGACAATGGCTGAAGATAATATTCCTTAGCCCTATGCAACGTAACGTAGTCATACTGATAAGTAAGGGTCCAATTTGAAGTTTAGTTGCGACGTCGTAATCGGAAGAATTATTTATTGTAGCATACGCCACCGAACAGTGAATCTAAACCGTCAAGCTTTCCCGGACGGTGGGTGCCGAGAAAACGACACGGGAAACATTGTTTGTTTAATTTCAACTTAAAAATAGTCTATTGCCTTTAGATTACGATAAAATGTTCTAAACTGCAAAATAAACTAGTTAAAGGTAACTGATGGTGTAACTTTTAACATTTTAGGAAATAATTGTACTAAGTTGTCAGCATTGTAATAGGTTAATATTTTATCCAAATTTGCAGAATGTTTTTAATTTTTTATAACATTTTGATAAGAGAATGTCATATGAATCAATAATTCGTGAATTTTCGACGGCGACTCGTGAATAACCCTTTCACCCCATAAAATTTAGGGTTGAGGGTCAGTATAGTTAAATACCCACTGTTCGAACATGTTAAATTTAGTAACAGTGGATCTTAGTTCCTTATCAGTAGCAAAGTTAATTGCATGGCAATATATTTGTCCTCTTGCCCACACATAATCAGGCGTGATTGATAATTGCAAATCAATCCTCGGCTAACATCCGAGTTAATCGTAATCATTAATATCGGGAAAGAATGCACGACACAAACAGAAATATATAGAAAAAATAAGTTCAAAGAGATAATCAAAAGAGATATTCGTTCTACTTTTCTTTCTCTTGGCTATTTGTAGTCGTGTTCATGACCTTCATCCTGGTGAAGGTAGAAGTAATGACCTGGGGGTATAGAGAACTTGTGATCTCAACTAACGTCCGATACAAAATCATTAATATGGGGAAAAGAAAGTACGACACAATTAAACAGAAAATATAAAGAAAAAATAAATTCAAATAGATAATCAAAACAGATATTTGTTTTACTTTTCTTTCTCTTGGCTATCTGTAGTCCTGTTCATCAACTTCATACTGCTGAAGGACGGAGTAATGACCTGGATAGTGAAATTGTTATCTCAACTAACGTCCGAGACAAAAATATTTATATCGGGAAAAGAAAGCACGACAATTAAACAGAAATTTAACGAAAATATAAAATCAAAGAGATAATCAAAACAGATTTTTTGTTTTACTTTCCTTTTTTTTTGGCTATCTATTACTAGGCACTAGGCACTATGCTTCGAGCGGCGACCAGACAGAGTAGTCACGAGCTGTTCACTCACTGTTCACGTGATAGTTCGTAAAAAGACTGATTTACACTTATTTGAGTTAAGTCGAGAATAAGCGATAATACTGCAAAAATTGCTCGTAATATAATAACCGGAATGTTAAAAAATATTCATAAGTAATTACAAAATTCCTTCAAGTTCAAGAATTGTTAATAGGAACTGTAATTAATTGTTATAATTATTTAAACAATTTATCTCTAATTTTTAGAATAAATAGCACACGGCATACAATGAGACAGCAAAACGCTTTATGGAAGCTTGAATATTTCGGCTGTGTGCATTGAGTTGCGCCATGCTTCTGTCTAACTAATAGGAAACCATCTCCCGAAAATCACGTGAAGTTTACGCCAGTTTATTGTTTGAACTGATGTATCACTTCAGTCTTCTTCTCCAATGAACATCTACATCAATTCAAATTGGGGATCCGGAAGGTGAGAGAGAGCATTTGAGCATTTGTTGGTATGTATTCTGATACATAAAACAAGTTGGTGTTTATCCAGTGATAACCCTTCATGTTGAAGATTAATTACAAGTTATATAAGGTAATATTGTCCTGAGCATTTCCAATTATATTTTTGTTGCTGCGCTGGCTTACGAATTTAAAAACAGAAACATATAAATGACCCACATATTATAAAAAGATTTAGCGAAATAAAACAATTTAATATATCTTATAAGTAAAACCTTTATTTCTAAACATTACAAAAACTCTGCGAAAACATATGTGCAATAAGCTACTTTACATTAAAATAAAAAGTAATATTAACAGCTAAATATTTTCTTTTGCCAGGTTACGTCAACGTCTCTCCTTTTGTGACCTACAATTTAAAACCAAATATTAGTTTGTAATAATTTGCAACGGTACGATGGCGTTTTTTGAGTCCAATAAAATGCCAGGTCAGAATCAACAATTAACAGAAAACTCTATTAAGCCGGATGTGGAAATAAGATTTCTTTATCTCCCAAAACAAACAGTTTTCAACAAGTGGTTCATCAACAATATCCTAAACGAATATTGTGTTTCAGTAAACTAATTACACTGTTTTTGATGGTTTATATTTGAAACTACAAGAACAGGAATAAAATGACTTTGTTTCAATAAAAATTTGATAGAGATGGCGATTAGAAAGCAGTTTCGCTAAGGGAAAATATATAATTTAATACTGGCTGTACATGGTGGTTATTAGACCGATCATTACGTATGGCTATATTGTCTCGTGCACGGCGTCCTCATGAAGGACAGTCAGAGCAAAACTGACCTACAACCAACAAAGAATGGCTAGCACAGTGGTAACAGGGGCGTCACACCGTCAGCGGCTATGGAAGTGCTACTGGATTTTCCTCCTTTGCATATTTTGCTGCAAAGTGAGGCCAGGAAGGTAACACATCGTTTTCACAACACGGCTATGCAAAGGCCGCAGATATAGGCTGTCGACCGACATTGAAACAGGTGACATCCCGGGTGTGAGGGCCCACACAATGTCTACAATTTACAGTTTTGGACTACCCTATAAAGTCATAGTTCCTATTAGAGACGAATGGGAGCGTAATCAAGTCGCCCTGTAACAGGCAGATTCGCGCTGGTTCACGGATGTCTCTAAGACAACTGTAGGAACAGGGGCTGGGGTGTTCTGCCGCAAACCAATGACTGAATTAGAATAAAGTTTTAGCAAGCATGCAACAATTCAATAGGCAGAAGTCTATGCCATTGAAATGTGCGCGAGAGAGCTATTAAAAAGCCAATACATTTTTTTTCTGACAACAGAACAGCACTGCAAGTCCTTGCTGATAATCAATGTACGTTGATGTTGACCAGGGAATGCCGCGCAGTGCTCTCACAATTAGGGAGAGCCTACAAGGTTAGCCTGGTCTGGATACCCGGACATGCTGGAATAGAGGGAAACGAAGCAGCCGATTCCCTGGCAATGTACTTAAGTGGCCACTAACATACAACAAACAGTATTAAATATATTAAAGGTTTGGTTATGAGCATAGTCTATTTCATACTATGCAAGATCAATTCATGAGTCGACGTTAACATTTCCGGTCACGCCCATTATTTCAACTGTGCAGCCTAAGTACGGTATATCACTTTAGTACTTTATTTATGACACATAATGCTCCAATATCTTGATATTCATGCACTACCCAAGTCCTGAAAGGTCTTAAACGGTATGTATACAGAATGATTTGACTCCAGCATTATTAGATACCATCAACATGTTATCTAAATTGTTAACTCACACATGCTTCGAGGTAGTCTATTTTTCGCTCTAATGTAGTCAATTTTTCATTTAATCCGGCTAGTTTTGAACGGCAAGACAAATCTAAAATCGACAAAATCAATACACAACTTTAATGTCACCCAAAACCGACACATACCGAACGAATTGAGGAAATCTGTGATTTTCTTTATGCTAACTGTTATAACTTCTATGTATTCCCTGTTGGCCCAATCTTGCTGTATTTGTTTTTGAATAGCTTCCCTGTGAGGAGCGGCCATTTTTATTTATAAATTAACTGTCCTACCAACCGCAAAACATAATGTTCTGAACGAAACAACAATTATAACCAAATAATTCTGTAAAGCCTCAGTTACATAGAACAAATTTACACGCTATTCACCAGTTTAGATATTATTTAATCTATGTAATTGTGGTTTAACAGGGTAAATTTTTGTTTGCAGTTGGAGTGAAATGTTGATTGTTAATTCAGAAAAATTTTAATTTTATAATTTTTCAATATATCTGCATGTCAATTGCTCGTTTTTATATTCTTATTTAAAGCTAATTTTTAATATACGAGTACGTACGTTTGTTTAAAATATTTTAGGTTATAAATAGTTAAATTTTCGATTGGACAAGCGGGACATTTAAACATTTTCGGAGATGTCTGGAAACTACATAAAAACTACGCTGAAGGAAGCTCGAGAAGCCATAAAAAACAAAGATTATCACACAACTTTGAATTTATGCAAGGTACGCTTATACACCTATTTAATACATTTTTTAATTCTCTAGGCTAAATTTTATGTCTAAATTAAAACAAACGCGTATTCTTTAAGAATTTATATATGTTTCATAATAAGGTTTAAGGTTAGTCTTATCGATTACACATTGAATTGGGTTGGCGACAACGCACACAGGTTTCTTGCCTTCAAAATGATCGTCCAATTTGAACGAAACAAAACGAGCGTTGAACATACTTAGCAGATTGTCTAGACATTTGCAGTCCCAAGGATTTCCAGATATATCAAATCTCTCCAGATTAGCAACCCAATCAAAAAAATCATTTTCGATGAAAACGAGCCGATTGAAACTCATATCGATGTATTTTAACGGATTCCCGTTTGTCGCAAACGTGGTGCTGTCGAGGTACTCAATTTTGTTATTTCTCGCGTGCACCTCCCGCAGATTCTCCATGTTCAGTAAGTCCGGTTGAATGGTTTCCAATTGGTTATACGATACATCTATAACTTCCAATTCGCTCTGCTGAAATAAGTGCACCGGGAGGTGATTCACGTTGTTGTGCGACAAGTTCAAAAATTTCAACCTTTTAGTATCGTCTAGTGTCCCGTCGTCTAAAGTAACCAAATTATTATAAGACAAATCCAAGTTAATGAGCACCTTGTTTTTGTCAAACAAACCATTAGTGATTTTATTAAGATTGCAATTTGACAAGTTCGCCGTTACCAAATGTTCGATTTCATCGAATAATCCCACCGGAAGGTCTTTAAGATCATTGTTTCTTAAGCTCAAGGTGTTCAACTTTAACGTTCGGTCAAACAACCCTAAAGGCAAAGTTGTGAGTTTATTTTTGGATAAATTTAATCTTTGAAGCTTAACCAGATGGTCGAGAGCTCCTAGAGGGATTTGTGAAAGTCTGTTCCCCTCTAAATTAATTTCTATAAGGTTAGATGATTGATCGAAAAGTCCGAGTGATATTTCATTAAGGTCGTTGTACGATAAATTTAACACCGTTAAATTGGTCAATTCGTCGAAGACACCCACCACTAAGAGAAAAATTGCATTGTGACTCAAGTTTAATGTTTTCAAGCTTTTCAACCGGTCCATGACGCCGGTATCTATGTTTGAAATTCTATTGTGGGACATGTCTAGGTGCTTTAAGTTGTCTAGGTAGTATAATGAATCGATTGTGGGATTTCTCAGCAAGTTGTGTGACAGTTGCAAGGTCTCAAGTGACTGCAGTTGTCGATACAAGTCGTTTGGGATAGTTGATATTTTGTTTGCGTCTAAATTCAACCTTCGTAGGTTTTTAAGGTTGCTGAATGATTGAGATTTTAACGATTCAACGTTGCACGATAAATCTAATTCTTGTAAGTTGACAAACGGTATTTCATTTTCTCCTATCGTGGTTTTATCACATTTCTGTATATCGGCATTCACAACGTTAGTCTGGAAAAAAGTGCAGAACTTTAAAACTAGTAACTTGGGTCTCACAATAATACGCACTAATAACATTAACAATATTTTATATTTTTTAGAGATATATCTATTTGTGTTAACACTTTTTTTTCTACTAGTCGCATTAAATGTAATTCTAACATCTTGGAAAATATTTTTCCTTGCTTTTTGCACTAATAATGATTGGTTAATATTTATATACAATTAAAATCTTTGAAAATTAACCTACCTTAATGTTTGAGTACATCTGTATTAGTTCAGAAAATACAACATCTTTGCATATTAAGTTTTTGTTGGTGGTCAAATAATCACATGCCCCTGTTGATTTTTCAACAATGACTAATAAAATCGATATTGAAATTCCAATAATATTCATCTTAAGAAATACAACTATTCAGTTCACAAGTAACATATTTTGGTTTGTGTGCATCACGTGTAATTAAACTAATTGGTTTTTATTTAAAAACACGTAGAGATGTACAGGCTCGTTAATATCATACAAGGTCAAGGTCATTAAGCGTTCACATATGATGGGTCAAATCAAACTTTCTTTATCGTGACTCGCGACGTAATAAATTGAGGCGATTTCTTCGTCTACGTACTTTTTGTTTACCACAAAAAAACTTCGAATATGTTAAATGGCTTTCTTTGCTGTTAAGGTGGGATTTTACCACATTTAAAACAATGAATTTAGCGCTTCTTTGCGTAAGATTTAACGATAGTTTTGTACCTGTAATAAGGACAATAATCAATAATTCATGAAGAAAATGTAGACCTAGACACTCGTTTCAGTAGATATTATAAACGAATGCATTGCGACCTTGAACGTCGTAGACTACATCGTTCAAGAATTTAAACAAGCAAATACACGCACATTTTAATCTCGGTAAGGAATTAAATCTGTGATGAGGAAGACTAAATCTTTTTTTATCCATACATTGAATCTTTTCTTTAGCATAACTATATAAAAATAATAGATGTAACAAAATGAACTCATAGTGATATGATATCAAAAATCTCTAGCGAAAATAATAATAATATTTTTATGGTAATTGATTTGAATAATAAAAAAATATATGCATTTTGTGTTTTATTCTCTAGGGGCCTCGCAAAAAAATTTACTGATTCTCGAAGCCTGTTAAAAATAACGCTTGAGGAAACTTAATAACAATTTGTATGCTATTTATGATGCCAATAATTTGATAATTAAATAGTTATTAGAGATCCAAATTCAAATATAAATATTTACTAAAGTAAATGTTACAGGGAATTTTAAAAGAAGACAAAGATAACTACATGGCCTTAGTGTTCCTGGGAGTTTCTTTGCAAGAAATTGGACCATCGGAACAAGCACCGAATGCCTTCCGCAAAGCTATCAAAGTTAATCAAACGAACGTATTAGCTTGGAACGGCTTATTAAATTACTACGAAAAGCTGAACTCAGACGAATTCAAGAACGAATTGGTCGATATTTATTTATCGCTTCTACAACTAGAAAAGTACATTATACATTCACATTATTTATAATTTCGCTATTTTGCTACGTATTGTTTAAGTACCGAGAAGAAATATATAGAATATTCTGAAAAGGTCGTTTCGTACGCGCAAGAATTCGCCGATAAAGAAAGGGTCACTAAAGTTCTGCAGACAGTGTTGAAAAACGAAAGTTTCTCAGATAAGACGAGGACGACCATAAGGGGTTTGTTTGCTACTTATCTATCAAACGTTCGAAACTTGTCGAAAAGTTTGTATAGTGATGTAAGCTTAGTGAACCTGATAGGATGACTTTGTTAACGCCTTTGTTTCAGTTTGCTGAAATATTGAAGTCTTTGATAGAGAATCCCAATACGGTTTCCAGTAAATATTACGCCGATTATTTGAAAATTCTTTACAAGCAAGGCGAATATGAATCGTTGTTTGAAAACGCTGATAAAATGTTCGCCCTGTACGACAACAATGTGGTATGTATGGAGTGGATGTGCAAAGTATATAACGAATTGGAAATAGAAAACAATGCATTAGCAGGAAAATTTGCCGAAAAAGTCAGGTCCATATGTGATACTCTTTTACGTCTAGAGTCCGAGTCGACAATGGGACTTTTCACTAAAAGTATTTTTCTGTTCAAAGAAAACCATTTGGTTGAAGTTAAAGATAATTTAATTAAAGGTAAATATTATTTTATAGTCGTTCATTTTACATTGACAATGTTGTAGTTTCTACAATTAGACCAGGACTCCTACATGCATGGGTATTATTGTCAACATGCTTTTTGAAACTGCATCTTTTCGATGAAGCTTTAGACGCTGCAAGAAAGGCCGAAAAGTTGCTTTCATCCATCAACAATTCAAACCAATCGCTTAGAAATATTTTGGATAAATTATTGCCTGAAATATTATCAAAAACCTCAGAAGCGGCAAATTGGACAGAGGCAGTTGAAATATGTCTGGAGGTAAGCACGTTAATTTGATATTTCCTATAGTGATATATTTGTCGTAGAAAATGAACGATTGTAATAAATTTTCTCTATTGGTGCCATTGTGCCGATCGTATATAAATTTGGAAAACTTTAATGAAGCGGATAAATGGATCTCTGATCTAAAAGACATTGAAAGTTTACAATGTGATTGTGTTATTCTAGTCGCAAAGCTGCTTGAAAAACAAGTCGGCTTAAAACAAGCCCTTGATTACTTGGATGAAAATAAAATGGTTGAAAATTCTGATATTTATTTGGAAATTGGTCGCCTATATTGTGAATTAGGAGAAATTGATAAATGTTTGGTGCCATTCTTAAAAGTATGTAGTTTATGGTGAAGCCCGTGGATTAGTATTATGACTATTTATTTAAGACTGAACTGTGCTTTCAAATAGGTTTATTTAATTTGTAATAATTCGTATTGGATTTCATACATTTGAATCATCTGCCATTAATGAGTTCTTAATTATGCAAAATGAGAATTAGGAGTGCTAGGAATCATCTCAAACACATAAAGCAATTCATTACATTTTAGGCTGCCAAACTAGATCCAAATTCATATATATGTTTCTTGAATCTGGGAAATTATTATCAAAAAGTCAACGATTTAAACAAGGCAAGAAGGTGTTACGAAAAATCATTTAAAATAAGCATGTCAATCACACCTGCCGTCGAATTAAGTAACATTTACAGGAAGCAAAAAAACTGGGTAAGTGCATCAATAACATGTTTGGTAATGTACTAATGTACTATGATTGCGCTTCAGGATGCAAATTTAGCTCTGTTGGAAAATTTGACCAGTAAGAAATTAAACTCCGACAGTCTGTGGACTTGGATACAAGTCGGTTTGAGTTACATGGAGAAGGGAGACTATGACAAGGCCGTCGACAGCTTGCGATATGTGACTCGCATGAATCCGACTAATAGGTTCGGTTGAATAGTCGTTTCTTATCTCGATATTATCCACGTTGTTACAGCTCTTGTTGGGAGAGTTTGGCCGACGCTTATATGGCCAGAGGAGCGTACACTTCGTCGTTGAAATCGTATCAACGAGCTGCTGAACTTAATCCAAATTCGTTGTATCCACATTTGCAAATTGCGTGTGTGAAACAGGTACGAGATTACATTATAAGATTAATAGTTTCATTTATTAAATGAAATTTATCATTTTAGTTATTGGGCCAATATCCTGAAGCAAGAGCTGACTTTGAAACGATTGTCTCTACCAATAATCACTATATTCCTGCACTTAAAGGACTATCAGAAACTAGTTTGAGTCAAGCTCGTCAATATCGAAGGAATCAATTGTGGGGACTAGCACGAGATTGCGCTCAACATGCCATTGATAATCTAACACTGTACGTTTTATCCATCCACATAGTGGACAAAATTTATTGGCACTGCATAACTTATAGTTACCATTTAATCGTAAATTTCAATTTACATGAAACACTTGGAAAATCTGCCAGAAATATTGTTTTTAGGTTTAGTTGAAACAACTAAAGATTTTTACGTATTTTTAGAGCACTCAAACAAAATAGTAGGTTGTCGTGTTTATGGAAACTAGCTGGCGATAGTTGTTTTTTAGTGGCGAATTTACCCGAACGATATTGTTGCTTGGTCATGTTGGAGTCGCTGTTCGAAGGAAAAGATGTCGCCGGTAACAAAACTTTGCATCAAAACGATCTGTACACTTTTGCGGCGAGGTAAATTATTCTTTGGGTACAATTTTAAACTCTGTGACGGTAAATTGTAGATGTTACTGCAAATCCATCAGTTTAATTGAAGATAATATATTAATTTGGCACGATTTGGCGAAGTGTTACTTGTCTCATGCGCAGAGCATTAAAGATAGTGAGGTATCACGTGATCTGTACGATAGGGCTTTGGCTGCAATCCACCAGTGCGTGACTGTCAACCCAAATTATTGGCCGCATTGGAACTTAATGGGAAATGTCGCATTCTCTAAAGGTACTTTACATCGAAGATTTTAATTATCATCTTTATCCAATGATTCGTTTTCAGAACCGAAAAATTATTCACTTGCTCAACATGCGTTCATACAGGCTGTGACTATTGAAAAGAACAGCGCAACCACTTGGTGCAATTTAGGAGGATTGTATTTGCATTTGGGTGATATCAAGCTCGCCAATGAAGCGTTTTCACAAGCACAGAGGTCTGATCCCAACTATGTCGTCAGCTGGGTTGGACAGGTTTGTGTTACTAATAAGAGTAGAGTAGATCCAGCAGCCCACGTATGCGATTTTGATTTACTATATCGTTTTAATTTCATTTATATGCAATCATTTTAATTTACTTATTTATTGTTAATATATTTTAATCGTTTGATTAATTTATAATCGTCTAAACTAATATTGTATCTATCGTCAATCTAAAATCTGTTTAGATACCTAGATACCTTAGATACCTAATAATCTCCTTTCTGTATCAAATTCTGCTCAAAGTCCGAAGATGCACATTCAATAATAACTAGCTTCCATATTTCATGTCTGTGAATGTTGTAGTTTAATGGTGATTATTTTAAACAGGCTTTGATAGCTGAAAGATTGGATCATGAAGACGCCATGGATTTGTTTAGGCACAGCACCCAGCTTGGACACCAGCCGCAAGGTGCCATTGGATATGGATATTGGGTTTGCCGCACCCTGCTTGAAGCCACACCTCACGCCACCATTTACTCAATTCATAACATGCATGCAGTTCCGATTGCGTGCGATGCTCTTACGTGGTACACGGGTAAGTTCTCAGATCTTTTTATAAAGTAGCACATTAAGGCCAGGTTCTTGTTTAATTTCTTTACATATGTTTGTGCAATATATTTTATACAACCAATTGTGGGTCACCCCACCCACCAACATTGTTACTAACAGCTCACAAAAATACAACATCAATATGAAAACTGAAAATATAGCAGTTTTTTATAAAGTTGATATTTATGATATTTATTGTACTATTTTACTAAATAAATGATTGATCTGATAAAATTGAGAACAGGATTTTAAGCAGTAATCGAAACGAGTGGCACTCTGAAATGTGTTAATAGTGAACTACTGTCTGTTAAACCTACGTTTGAATATAATATTCGAAGAACAAATATTTGGTTTTAGAAATTTCTCTTTTACAGCAATTGGTTTTAAATTTTATTCATACTGATGACAAATTAAATAAATAAACTTAACAAAGTATCAATAAATAAACTTAACAATGTATCAATAAATAAACATAAATAAACATAAACTAAATGTCATTTGTAGAATTTACACAGTCGGGATATAGCTTTCGGCAGTCTTCCATCGACGTGGGCGGTTTCTCACTGCGATATTTTGAAAATCCGGTTTCACTGTAATTTATTCAAACAATACTGACAAATCATTCGAATATCGCCGACACTTACCTAAACATGTACATTCCTAGAGCCAGCAATGAATTCTTATCGGCATTGATATCTGCCTCGCACACGAATCGTTTCTTACAGGAATTCGTTTTTACGTCCATCGAATCAAAGGCGTATTCAGTCAAGTCCATTCTAGAAAATTGGAACATTAAATAAGAACACAATATCAAATTCAATTAAGAAAAATTAGCAGTCTAAAATGAAGTTTTTCAAAATCATAATGAAAGTATCAAAAAAATGATTTATATAGTTTGATCTTTGCTATTGATTAACTTTTCATTCTAATATTCTTTAAACAAAATGGAAACCCTCTTCGTATTTGATTATAATCTTGGCATTTAGTTACTCACCGAGCGAATATTTCCTTCATAATATCTATGTTATCAGACATTGCATTTCCGATGCTTCTTCCATAATGATTATGTGGGTCTGAATAGCCCGTTGGTGGTGACTCGAGCACTTCCGATCCACCGGATGAATATTGGCCATAGCTGTGTGGATCCGTGAACACTATGTTTTCGTCATGATGATGATGACTATCAACCTTTTCTAAAATTCAATTGTATTCAGTTGCAGATGCTATTTGCATATTATATAAAGTTACTCGATATATCTTAACCAAACTTATAATAATAATACATTGTAATTTGGTAATTTTACATATTTTAATTAATGAATGCAAATTCGTTCTTCATTTCATAAAATAATACAAATTTCAGTGGTAAATGTATGGGAAAAGTGAAATGCTTATTTAATTGACTTATTTTTTTCACATTAGTATCAGATAGAGGGAAAGCTGGGGTGACTCCCACTTAAATACATATTTAAATACCATCAAAATTGAATTAAACCAACAGCGGCGGGAGGAATAATTAGTTACTATCTCACCTGCTGTCGTGTTAGTTAGTCGTGTTAGGACTTTTTTTACATTAGACTTCATCCCAAGCAATGCACTTTGGTTTTGTCATACATTTATTTTGAAACCGGGAATGAGTTGCATATAGTTTTAATAGTATTTTTTTTTGTCAAAATTTTAATTTGAACTATTTTTATGTTTACTTTCAGGTTGATTAAAGTTTTTTTAAATTTCATTTCATTAAATGATACGATATTATTAATACCAATTATTATTGTCGTAATGAAATAGTTTTTTGATTATAGTAGGTAGAATATAAAATGTAATGAGTTTGGCCAGAAATAAAGATTCTGAAACATTTACATTTTTTAAATAAATGATTTTACGACGGCTGCGCGAAATGTCCGCGCAAATAATATGGCACATAAGTAAATATTTGTATTAACTTACCGAAAAAGTACTTGGCATACTTGAAAAATGCGAATATTTTCCCGAAGAAAACAGCTATCGCTATTATAGTTCCTATGACCAGCACTATTTTCACTTTAATGGCAAGAAATGTCAGCAAATACACCAAACCACCTCCATCTTAAAAAAATACATTTTAGCGCATAAACAATGTGGCAATAAATTCAATTCATCAGAAAATATTACTGTTAACAATAGTTTAATGCAAAATATTTAAGTGATTGTTGACAATTTCTCTCAAAAATATGTTTTAATAAACGAGGAAAATTTGAAAAAAATTACTCACACAACACCTTAAGTCCGTGTTTTTTTCTTCCCGATTCTTCGATCTCTTCCGCACAACACAAACTAAAACAGATCACTACTACCAGCAGAAAATATTTAAACATGTTGAAAAATACGGATTTCTTCGACGGATTTTGACTGGCACTATACACAGTTGCTTCTGGCATTTTTACCTCTTATCGGCGATTTTTATATAGTAACTTTCTATGTTTGTTTACCAAAGCAATTGTCGAATGAACCACTTTTGATTTCAGTAAACGAGAAACATAGAAAATCGTATTGTGTGTCATTAAATGGTTTACTCGCTAATTATGTGGTTAAATATGGGTTAACTTTCTTCTCATTTCTATTTACACTTGTAATTGTATTTGATAAGATTGATCTTAATGGTAAGTCCGTTTATCGATGTCCCTGTTGGACATCCTTAACATTTTTTTAATGTTTAAAAGATCGCGGACATTGTCAGTAGCGTTTAGACAAAATTTTGTTTTAATTTTAATATTGGGCTTATATGTTATGCCTACTGACTAAAGACTACGGTATACAAATTTACGTTTATCAGAATATCCCAAAAGGGATGTCCATACCGTGTATTCTGTGCAGTATGCGGAACTAAAGAAATCCGGGTCACATGTGCGCGTGTATTCCTAATTGAAATTAACACTTGTCATTAGGAACATTTTACAATTGATTTTTTCTAATCGCGTTAGAAAAAATTATTGACAAACAAGTTTTATCATCTGGTAGATTAATTAGGGGAGCAAATAAACAAATGCTCCCCTAAAACATTAAAAATTAAATTGCTTTACATTTTACCATCAACAGTTCCTACTCTTTTAAAGAATATGCCATTCTCTCTTTCTCTTACTGTCCATTTGTTTTAATTTTTCTATTTTATGAAAATATGCTTTCGTCTGTCAGTTAAGGCCGCGAATGTAGAATTTATGCGATTATTTTGGAATCGACTAATTTATTTAAAAAATCATCACTCATACACTGAAGAGTTCAAAAAACTTAAATATATTGCCTTTGAAATTAAATAAATTCATAAATAAAATAAGCGCATTGGAAATGCTGTCGTACGAAAATTTTTAAAATATCAAAGTAGTTTATTCCTCATTCCTATTCCTCAACGTTCAGACAATTCATTTCCAACTAGTTTTTGGTGCACGAGATTTTCTCGTATTAACGTGCAAAATTATACTATACCTAAATCAAAATAACAAATATTGTGAAATTATTAATTAATTGATAAATGATATTAATAAATTCATTAAATAATAGAGCGTGGGGTGCAAGCTGTTCGTGGTCCAGTGTTGTGTTGTGAATTCAAATGAATTTAAAAAAAATTGAATGAACTAATTGTGACAGCAACCCAACATACTCAAAAGTTTGCATAATGAACGTGCGTGTTAACGTGAATGCTATGAATGATCGAGCATGTGGATGTAAGTTGCTGGTGGTTCAGTGGCATTTTTGTAAATTAAAATGAAATTAAAATGAAACAAAAATAAACATCGCATCGCTTCTAGCTTGTATGCAACTCTAGGGTCTATCAGTTTATGTGCACTGATAGCAAACGATACTGTAGTAAGTGCTTGTTATAGATGACCTATATTTTGCTACGCATTGGCAGTTTATGTTCTGAATAAAATATAATATTTCATAAAATAGCTTGTCATTAGTTGAACTAAGTTGTCAAAGCACCTTTCGTATGTTGCCCTATCAGTTGAGAAATATAATTTAACGCTTTACCAAAGTATTAATGCCAATGAAATGCATTTTTAAGATAACGTTTGTTAATACTATACAGTTTCCAAATACGAGTAAATATGTGTCTACCCAAATTCGTATACACTGAGCAAAAAAAATTGTTCATTTGTGTTTTTAGAAAACAATCAAGATGACAATTGCGCCTGGAACATGCTGGGTTTGTTGAGAGAACGAATGGGTTTAAAAGCCAGTGCATGTGAAGCTTTCAGACATTCTCTTAAATGTTGTGATCAATCAAACAGGGATCTAGTAAGCATCAATTACGGGAGATCATTAGTTAAACTCGGAAAAAATTCGCAAGCGATCGAAATGTACAACAACGTTCGAGAAGCGACGTTCAATAGCGGAAGCGGCTTGGCGTTGGCATTATTCAAAGGTAATCGAAAAATTAATAAAGAATCTAACTAACATCATCCAATCGTCTAGACGAACAATACGAAGAATCGTATGGAGCGTACGAAGCGGCTTTGCATTGGTTGACCGAAGAATCGAGCTTTCAGTCCGATCTGTTGGTTGCATTGGCGTCGATGGCCTATTTATTTCAGGGTCCCGAGGCAGCGAAAACGCTCTTGTTCCAAAGGTAAAATAATGCTTCTGTTGATGCGATTTAACGAGCGAATTTTCAGCACACAGTTGGAATCTTCGTCTCCGTGGGGCCTTTACGCAACTTTGTCTTTGGGACTGTTACACGACGATTTGAATTTAGCCCACTTGGTTTTGAAGGAATTGGAAAAACTTAAAGACGATGTTAAGTGTTTACCTCATTACGCCGCTTTGGTGTCCTATGTATATTTGCTACAGGTATTATTTTGCAAGTTTGTAGAATTTGTCTTGATTTATTTGTTTAGGGCCAATCGAGTAAAGCAGTTTACGAGTTGAGTAAGTTGGTGCACAGGCATCCAGAGCAAGCGTCTCTGTGGTTATCGTTATCCATGTTATTGTTGAGGTTGCACGAGAAACGACCAATTACTTACGCAGCCGAATGGTGTGCCCAAATTGCGATGAAATTGGGACGAAGCAGTATGGACGTAACGAAGGTGATTAACAATTTTTTCCCAAATCGAATTTACGTCTGCAATTCCTATTTGTTTAGGTTTTGTGTCTGGTATCGTTGGGATTGTTTATGATCGGCAATTACGAACAGGCTCTGAAATCTGCGCAACAGGCTATACACTGTTTCCCGAACGTCCCTGAATGCTGGGCTGTATTGATTTCGGCGCTATCTATAAAACGACGTAAAGAAAACATCATGCAGGTGAAGTTGCAGCAGAAAATTGATCACGTGAAAAACAGAATGGATCCAACTCCCCCACTGAGGGCTTGGTTAGATCGTCAGAGCCGCAACTTGAAAGGTTTATAATATGAGAGCCTTATACATGTTTTCGCAATGTTTTACATATAAACGAAATGATTAATAAGTGGGTCTCATTATTGTTCCCATAAAATTAGTATCCGAGCAGGAAGTAATTTCTTTTAGGCCAAAACTTCCCAACTTTTGCAGTGCAATTTCACATTTATATCTCAGTTAAAGTTTACTTATTAAAAGAATTAAGTAATAATGATAATGTTTTCAATTGGATGGTAAGGGTATGTAGAATAAAATTTCACTTCATCAAAGAATTAAATCACTACAATGAACTAAGTGGTTCACCAACATGTTCTGAACGATGTATGTATTAATGGCTGTTCTTATCTTTTATCATGGGTATGCAATATTCTTGTGTAATATTAAAGTTACTCATATATTAATTCTTCCGATGCTATATTTTGAAACCCTTTGGAATCCAATGACAAACTTCAAATGAATATATATTTAAAATATGTTTAATTCGTCTTACATTATTTTTTAAGCATAAAATACAAAATAAATGCATGTAATACATGTGATGAACAACATCTTTATTATATAAAAATCTCAACTGATTAGAACATCGAATACGTAAAGAGAAATTTGAAATTGAAATTTTAGTGTTGCATATAAATCTTTTGTTTGCAGATTGAAGTGTTGCTAGTCGTCTTGTTTGCTATAATGATAGTTGTTTGGATCTGGTTTTACGTAAGTGGGAATGTTGCCCTCTAAGCCTACGAAATAATTGTTTCAATTTATCGGCATAAATTATTTTGTATCAACTGACCATCGGGTGTGACCATTTCGATATCCAAATTAATAAAATTTTCCATTAGCTCATTTTCGTAAGTATCTCTCTTCGTAATGTTATTATTGAACGTTACATTTAAGTTATTTTCTATGCTTTTCTGCGTTTCTGCTTCCGTTGTATTATCTTCTATGAAATCTTTTATCAATTTTGTTTCATTTGCATGACCTAAAAATGATTATTAGTAACGTACTGGGAAAGTATTAAAATCATATTATTATCAATTTGAGACTGTGAAGAATAAGTACATGGGGTTAATTTCTAGTTTTGGTTCTTGATATCGAAAAACTTTAGATAGTGATGATTGAAAATTAAATAAGTTTTTCAACAAACATGTTTGTAATAATAATAGAATTCCTTTAAGAGTTCTGTATAGTTTCATTGCTTGTACTCTGGCGTCTCTAGAAGTTAAATTAAATACAAGCTGTTTGCACATACACTTACCTGGTAGTGATGGAATTGGTGCGATTTCGTTGGGTTGACATGTATTAACTTTATACATCTAAAATAACACATTTAATAGCATCATCGATAGTCAAATATTAAATGGAAAGGTCTTTCATAGTTAACCGTTAAGTTGTTGCAGGATAAATGGATGCGAGTAGTTGTTCGTTGGAAGAAGGAAAAGGAACATTGCACTGATCAACAATTTTAGAAATCTTTTTAATAATAAATTTAATAAGTTAAGTTAAGACAATTTGGATGACAATGAACATCGAAATGATGGTACATTTTCAAGCCAACAGAACCTAATCAACCCAAAAATCTAATCCCACATACGTACCTTTGTGACAGACAATTCGGGTCTATAATAATCGTAAAGCTTAATCGTAGTGTTTATGAGATTTTCGACGATCGTGTTTTCGTTGATATTGAACGGCACACAAACAGGTTCATTGTTCAACTGTGTGAAGTACAAGACCACGCGATTTTTCAATTCTTCGAATTTTTTGACCTCTAAAAGGATACAAAATAATTTTCTGTGATTTTATTTCAAACCAATTACTTGTGTCTGCTTCGCTGGTTAGTTGATACAGAGACGCTCTGTCGGGTTCGTATCCAGAAGGCATCGTAACCTCCAGGACAGCCATGTTCGATTGTAAACCGGGACCAGTGTATGATATACAGGGTGATATCACCGCAACTGAACATCTATCGATTGTCGAAACTGGTTCCACGTCGACTGCTAATTTAAATGCTTCACTGCTACTTAGCTGATTGACATTGAAAGTGACCACGGCCTAAATAAATTATATGAATTTGGTTATTAGGGAAATAAAATCTTAATGATATGAAGGGAAACTTGCAGTTAACGAAGAACACACAGAAAGTCTTTATTACATGGTGTTCAATTATTAAAAATCTTAATTGACGATTAGTTTTGGATTTAATTAGAATAATATGCAATTACCTGCACTAAGATACAACCGATTCCTTCTACATGAACTTTAACTTCTGTTGGTATGTCGTTTAAGAGCACTTGATTTGTTTTTAGGCGATCGTGTTTGCTTATATGTATGCTGTTACTCTGACTGTGTGTTTTGATTGTTATATTCATATCGGGATCTTTCTGTTTTACCAATCTCGCATAACGTGATGTTGCGTCCAAAGCCACTGCTGTATCCTAAAATTGTTTGTTTCGATTTACTTGTTTTATATTATTATTTTATATATAATTTTTTATTGTTTATATAAGATATTTTGTTGAATTAGAACCTGATAAATAAATTCACTCTAACAAAAGATTTGTCCAAAATCTGCAGCTACTTTAATGCTACTAGGTTGATTAATAAATTTCCTGAACAATTTATGATTTTATTATTATGTAGAGAATGGTACTTGGTACACAATCTCTTTGTGTCTTGAAATAATTGCATGTGGATATAACCCAATTAATAATGTTTGTTGCACATTGATGAGGTTCGACATTTTCATTACCTGAGTTGTTTGAAAACCACCCTGGGCACCTCTTTGAGTTGAAAGCCACCTAACAATCGAACCTGCATAAACCAGATGCTCGCTCGAATTTTTATACAATAACGACATCAGCACGTAACTGGTCATTTCGACGCTCACAGCCGCCGACAATCCTGAAAAAACTTTGTTGAGCATAATTCACATTGACTCTCAATCAAGATACCTGTGTGACTCCACCACATTAAACTTCCTTCGTGTGTTGCTACTTCTAACAATTTTTGAAGACGTCTATCGGCCTCGCTGTGCCAATCTGCAAGGTATAGTGCGTAGGTGCTTATCGACAACGTGTACTTATCGGGTTGATGGTGACCTCTGATGCAAAATTTCGCGTTCATGAGTACTGTCTCTGGCAGCACTATGTTAGATTCCATCAAACTGATCACGACGTAAGCGGTCAGTGCAGCCGTGCTATTTTCCGTACTAGTGCCACCCTGAAATCGTACCTATTACTCGCATGGTGACAGTTTTGGAAAACGTACCATGTCTTGAAAAACGTGAGACACTGCCGAAAAACAACCGTTTTCAAGTTGATGTTCTGTTATCCAGTGGACCGACCTAGTTATTACGTTCTCGTCGATAAATATATATTTTTTGGCTTGTTGTAGGGTTCTTACGACGAAGGCCGTCAGGAACATCGAACCACTCGTGTCGTGATATCCAAAAGCGGAGAAAGAACCATCCTTGTGAACATAATCCAAAATTCGTTGATATCCTATAACATGTTAGAATTTTAGATGAATATGTATCTAGATAGATATGCAAGTTCTTGTACTTCTTTGATGCAACAAACTGTCAGATTTGGTAACACTTTAAGCTATTGATATGTTTAGATGATTAGATGATAAAATCCAACTGTGACATCGAATTTTTAATATAGGTACATTTATTATCATAATATACATACCAATTTTTATGTTTCTTAATGCTCGCTGATGTGCCAATGATGTTATCTTACTGGTGGATTTTAAGTACTCCAGTACATACAAGTTGGGTGCCAAAGTTGCCATGATTTGCTCCCCACAACCCGTCGGAACTGCTAATAAATTTTCTAAATTCTACAAATGAAAATACGAAGAAATACTTTGTACTAACCAGACAAGCAAATACGAAAGTAAAAAAGAGAAACATGAACAGCGACGAATATTTTGTGAATGATGGGAAAAGGATGCAGGAGAAGTGGAAAATGTTTTTGTGATGTTGAAAGTAATGGAAATGGTGCAATGACGAGATTAGAATAGATCAAAACGCATATAAAGAAAAGAATAAACGAATTAAAAATAGAAAAGGGACTAGGCAGTTGTTTTGGGTAAAGATGAAGATAAGGATGAGGAAAGTTGAGCCTGGAAACCATGAAAGAGAAAACATCTTGTAGTAAAAGCATTAATACGGATATTGAAGAGCAAAAGATCCAAAGACATGTCTAGGAATATAATTGAAAATAAGAAATATAAGGACAAACAAGATAGTGTAATAGAACTGGAAAACGGCGAAAAGATGAAGATAATGAAAAAATAAAAACAAGCTAAAGTGTTGCAAAGAAAAAAATATACATTAACGATGACACTATGAAATACAAGAAGAGATCAAGATGAGAAGAGAAATGGAAAATAATTAAAAATGGGCTTGTAAATAATAATAATAAAGAATACACATGGAGTAAAGAACGCGGAAGACAAGGAAATGGACTCTGAGTAGAAATGGAAGGTGAGACAGAAAAAGGTGAAGAAGACGGGAAACAGACCCGAAGGGCCATTGACAAAGAATGTTGAATAAGAAAAGAGTGCCGATATAAATGTAACGAAGTAGGGGAAAAAGATGATGGGAGTAGAATGTCAATTTACTATTCAACTAAGGGATCAGAACAAGAATTATTAAAAGTCAATAACCAATTGATCAGAAAATGGGAACCGAAAGGGAGTTACAAAACAGAGTATGGATGGAAGAGCAGATTCCTAGAGATTGGCAGATAGTTTAATAGGTTCAATTTATAAAAAGGCAGACGTACAAAATTCTAACATTTACTTGGGCATAACATTGTTGAGCACAGCTATGAAAATATACGAGCAACTTAGTGAAGGATAAGACGTACAGAAAAGACGTTAGAACAAGCTCAGAGTGGATTGGGGTAGTATACAAGATCACATTTTTACTTTTTACTTTAACAAATAATAGAAATGACATGGTTATAGGAAGTTATGGGAAATCTTAGAAATCAGCAGCAAAATTATAGTGACTGTGTTATTTAAAAGGCCGGGCAAAACGGTATGTGAGGCAACAATTCAGATAAGGAATAAGGGAAGGAGACCATAGCGATTCTGAGATGGAGTTCTCGGCGGTATTGAGGAAGAGACGAAAGACATATATGGACGTAAAAATGTTGATAAGGAACAAGAAAGAATGGGTAAAATTTATAAAATTTATTTAAGACACGACAATGGCCCGACACCATTATATGGCAAAAGGGATTTTGTAATAATATGTAATATATATACCTCAATAGTTGGTCCCAACAAATCTGCATTGATGACAACCTTTGCAACAGGTGAATCTAAAACTACGTCCTGGGGTAAATTTAATTTCCACGTTACGTTGTTACCACTTAACGACTCTAAAAAGATTATTTTGTACGCCACACATTACAAGTTTGCAAATTCATATACCAACCATTCGAGCACAGCAGCGATGTCTTAATTATTTCGTTCGGGTAACCTTCGGGTTCAACAATTACCGTTTTGTATATGAGATCTCTGCAGAAAATTTCGTTTAGGAAGTTACGCCACTGTTCGAGACGTTTACCTTTTATTCATGATGACATCAGGTCCGCACTCTCCCGGGAACGTCGATTCGATTTCGGCCAACACTGATACGCTAATTTTTCCTAACTTGACGCCTTTTATCCGAAACGTGTGTGTCGCACTGGTTTCCGAATGTACGCACATCGATATGACTTTTTTATCGTTGCTGTCGATGAGTACGAGATCTTTTGTGTCGCCCAGTGTAACCCGAATCTTAAATCAAAACGGAAAGAGCACGTTGGTGTCAATCTCTACAGATAAAATTCATGAAATAATTCGTCTAATTCCTCTATTCTTATTATCTTATTTGCAATGTGGCTGATCACTTGATATTAAAAAATTATTAATTAATAATTCTTTGCACTTACAGGCAAACTGTTGTTCATGTAATTGAAAAGTATAACCGACATGTGCAAGATCTCCTGCCGTTTAATCGAATAAGGTAAAACTACATCGACGAAAAACGGTTTGAAAGCCTTCAGCTCCGTCGTAGTTCCGAGTCCAATGCCTCTACTAGGGGACACACATAACGCATTCGTAACCCAATTGGTTATTGTATCAGGAAGTTGTCTGCTCAATTTCACCGAACCATCTTCCCTAAAATTTACTTAAAACAAACAATCGATCTTTTTGGCGATTGTCTTACCCGACAGGTACTAACTCCCAGAGCCAGGTTTCGGGAAAGAATGACCGAATCGAATTTCCTCGTTCTTCGTTTTCAACGTCGTATTCCACAATTCTTGTCGGCGTTTGTGGACCGGATGAGACTAGCATAAGTTGTTTTAAGACAATCGGTTGGAGTACAAGTACAAATACTTACACTCGGTTTCGTCCACTGAAAATCAACTTGGTAAATCAACATGGAAAATTATTCGATAGAAATTGAAATACTTACTCGTTAGCTTCTCGCACGGTTTTGTTATAATTTTTAAGTTGGATATGACCGCCAGGCCGATGTTCTGAAATGCTAGGTATTAGAACAGCGATTGGATTAAGTCGTGCCAATTACGTTAAAAACTTCATATGTGTCCAGGTCTCTTGTGTTCATAAGACTGTGGTAGCGCTTACGTCTGCGAAGGTCCCAGTAGTTATTTGCTGTGATATTTTCTGTGAAAAGTTTGTCGAATTGTACGAACGTCTTAGTTAAAAAATGGGTGATATTAAAATCGTTTGTTATGGAATACATAGTTTGGTTCAAGCTAATAATAATTACCTGGCTTTTTCCTAAACACACAGTTCGATTTGTAAGAAAATGGGACCGGCCTGTCTTGTGCGAACGGTGCTAATATATTATGAACATTTAACGGCCTAGAATTGCTAAGGAATGTACTAGATTTGTCCACCGAACTCAACGCACACAGAGACTTGGCGTCCGTTTGAATAATAAATGTGGCCATTTCCCCCGGATACAATTGCGTATCTGACCATTTGGCATCGACCTAAAAAGCACTTAAAGCTAGGCATAGTGCTTGTACAGAAGAGCCTGACTTACTGAATTGAATAAACATTTCTCAACATGAATGTCGATGTTGGCAGCAACAACTTCATTTCTTTGTATGTAGAAGACCACCAACTGCGACTTTGAAATAACTTTTTTGTCCAACTTGAACTTGAGTACGAACTTATCGACGGGAATTTCAATTTGACTAAATTTGCTGTGTGTTCCTATGACGTGTTTTAGGTCGTTGTAATTTACAGTTTGCCTTTTTGCCGTGTGCGTAAGCTTGCCCATGTTTAGTATTTCATTGCGAGATTTTAACTAAAAATTATAGTCAGAGAGTAAGTGATGATGAAGACAGAATTATTTTCATATGAGACATGAGGGGTTGTTAACTGAATTATTTTATATTGTACAATGTTTGTGAGCATTTTTAAGCATGCATACTAACCAAATAATAAAAATCTACGTTTTCGTGTTGCTTAAACTTATCCGATGTATAATGCACCGTAAACTGCATGGTGGATCCACAGGTGTAATGCAACTTGTTACTCCGATCTATCTGTATAAAGCTGTTACTGGGAGAGTACCACCGATTCAAATGCAAGCTATTAAAAATATCTGTGTGATTTAAAGCCTTCGCCTGCAATGATACACATTGTTAGATAAAGTTGACTATTTGGAACAATTCTTACGTAAAGAGTCATAGCGACGACGTTTTCTTTCACCGGTAACAAATTAAAGTGGATGATGTTGTCGATGTCAAAAGTGAAATTTTTGCAAATGGACTGTTTAATATTCCAACTCTTCTTTATAGCGATGTTGCAGCATATTTCCACGTGTTCTTCAGTTAGGGCTTTGTAGGGTCCTAGTATTTTCAGTCGGCCCTTGTACGGCAAACCTGATTGGAAGTAGGCATGCTCCTTGGCGAATTCCAGGACGAATTGGTTTTTCGTCACTTGGGTTTTTCCGAAATCCATTTCGATATTGTTCGTTCCAAGCTCGGTTATCGTGCCGACGATGTTTAAGGTCCAGTCTTTGTAAAGGACGTCCTGTAGCCGGAGTTCTTCGCCTGTAATCGGGAATGTTGCGCATCCATTCGTCAGCTGAAATTCATTTAGTGCATTAGTGTATATGAGTGTGAAGGGGTGATTTTGAAACTAAAACTGAAAGGAAACTGCATTTTAAAAGGTCCTGCTTTCTATATTGAATTATATATTTTTTTCACGAGAGAGAAAAAATATAAAATAATAATAAGTAACTTTAAGACAAAGTTTAGTGAATTTATCAGGTTCATTGGAACCAGACGGTCGGATCAATTGACGTCACTTTATACCGATAAGAGTTCTATTGTGTTCTATGTGGGAAAATTATAAACAATTTAGATCTTTTTTTTTCAATTTGTAGAAAAAATATACCTAAAAAAAATTGTTGCAAAGGTTTATTGTGACGTCACAGTTGCACAATGCACTTTTTGGTGAGGGTTGCTGTCCACTGTTATCCAGACTCCAATTGCCTGGCTAGAGTTTTACAGAAGAGACATTTCATCAAAAAGTAAGAAAACATTAATTAAAAATAAAATGTTTACCTCTTTAATTCTACTGATCGCGTCCAACGCGGAATTCGGATAACTCAACTTTAGCAAGCCGACACCATTGACCGCTTTGCCATAGGAATACCTTCCACAAACGGTAAACGTATAATTGTCATTCCCGCCGTAAATGACTTTCGGCTGGTGCAAAGTCACTTTAAAACGGGGTAGAACGTAGCGCTTAACTTGGAAGGTCTTCGATTCTCCGTTCGTCTCGATCTTCCATTTACCCTGAAATTAACGTTACATACAATTTTATGTCGCGCTCGTACAAGTTACCATCATGGTGTCGTCTGCAAGTTGAAGCTCTATTTGGGCCAGTCCCATCTCCGTTTGGACGTTCTCCCATACGGCAACCGTGACACCTCCGGGATTAGTTACTTTCACATCGCGGATCTAAAAATTTTCTTTAGTTATTTTCCTGTGCAATGTGAAGGGGGGTGTAACTGAAACCATGATATTTTTCTTTTTAATTCATCAACATACATAATACAATTTATTAAACTACGAATTCCTATACAAACAGATGGTGGACAACAAAAACACAACAACAAATAAAAGCCAAGCAAATAAAATCGAAAAATTTCTACAAACAGGACCAGAAGAAGATCGTAATATATAGAAGCGGAAAAGAGTGGAGGTAAAACAAATGATTTCAAAAAGGCAATCATAGAAGAAAATTATTTAGAAAACCAGAAATGTTCTACAGTACGCTGCAACAACTAAGACAAAAACAACCACCAAAGTTGAAAAATATAGAAGACAAAAATGACAATATTTTAATAGATCAAAAAAGAATTATGCGAAGATGGAGAGAATATTTTAAAGAGGTAACAACTTGGGAAATGACGAAGAACACGGAAAAGATGAAGAAATACAATTAGATTACTGCAGATAAAATAATATCCAACAAATAACAAGAGAAGAAGTTACGGAAGCTATCAAAAAACTGAAAAGAGGAAAGGCACATACAGAAGACCAAAATTACAACAGATATGTTAAAGTAAATCTGTCTCCCAACAGCAGGAGCAGCAGAAATACAGTGGTGTGAGACAAGGAGCTTAGCACATGACAGGAACCTGTAGGAAATGAAAATAAATGATATGTAATTTATAATAGACACATACCGGTATAAGAATATTTAGTTTAAATAAAATGTAAAAACTAGAGATTTTCAGTTACACCCCTGTATATCAAAACATTTCCTGTACCGTGTAATTATCGTGTGCCTTTAAATCGTGCTTCAAAACCAAAATTCGCATTTTTACTTTATCGCCCATTTTGTACAAACTTCTGTCGGTTTCGATAAACGTGACGTCGGTCATCGGGTATATTACAATCGGCTCTTGATTGTGAGATGTGTGTATAGTTCCGTTAAGTTCTATTTGCAAGTGCAGGCTAGCCGATGCTTGTTTTTTTCTGTCGGGTATTTCAATCTCGAAACATGAGTATTCTAAAACATACTTGCATTACGTATTTAATTAGAAGTACTGCAACAATGGCTGATGAACATTTATCTAACTTAATCTACGGTGGTGCACCTCTATCTTACACGCTCCAACAAAGTAATGTATCAGGTTAGAAGCTATGTGTTTAAAATAATAATTTATGAAATGTTTTATGCTAGTTTAAGATTCAAAATGTTGCAGATGGTCTACAACATATTATATGTTATATGAGACAGCCAAAACGAACCAATTTATTTTTTTCTCATACGTATTGCATTTCATGGTAATTTATTTATTTTAAGAAAATACAGTTTGTTCATAGTTTAAGGATTTTAATAAAGTTTCAAATTTAACAGTTAACAGTTATTTATTTAAAAGTTTAGTGGGGTGGTATATTTCATATTTGTTCACACTTCAATTTTGGTAACCCTTTTACTGTATTTTTATATAAATTTCATGAAATAACCTTTTTAGCTTAATTGTTTTCGAGAATATTCCAGCGCTTAATCCTGATTTATAAGCTCTAAAATTATTACCTGTATCCATAACGTGCACCGAAGTATGATGTTTCTCCCGGACTTTCAAGTCAACCAGGACTTTCGTCGGAACGGCCGCTTCGTACAACGTCAGGCACACCATTTCGTTCTTTCCTGCCAAGAACGTCTTGGGATACGTAAACACGAAGCCCGGCAGTCGCTTCTTCAAATCCTCACTGAACGAAAACCGTATTATCAATTTGTTTCTCGACATATTATCATAAAATATACCACCTTTCGGTCGCATCTCCAAGTGCGTAATTGAAAAAGTAAATCAACTTGAAAAATATCACCAGCCTCATCTCGAAACGGATTGTCGACGCACTTGCACGAATGTTAACGCTGGTTAATGCCGTTAGGACCGTATGCTACATAAGAGTTGTTACAGTATCTACAGTTATTTCCGCTCGTCACGAACTTTGACTTCATTATTATGGAGATAATTCTTTTTATTATCGTATGTTGTGTATCAAATGCATGATTGTAGTACAATAACATGTAAACATTAATTTCATCCTCTCATGAATGAATTTATAAGTGGTGTTTAAGCGATATAGTTTCTTGTTTGTTGAACTTTATAGGGATTAATTATATAATTTTTTTATAAAATCTACATTATTAAATATTGCAAATCATGGGACATAAGGACAAACTGTAAATATAAAAAACTTGTGCAATATAAATAATTATAACATTCGGATGACAAGATCAATTTGCTCACTAGAAATTTCTTCAAGACTTATTACCATGAAGGAAAATTTTTCTGCAAGGTTTTAAAATATATTTTTGTTACGGAGCCTGGCGCAAAAGTATACCCCGTTTAACTAAGGTATCATAAAACATGCAATTATGCATTGTATTTTTACTACGAGTAATCATTTAAAAATATCTTTTATGATAGTATCAATAACGTCTTCTTTTATACCTCTATACAATAATTGCTGTTATAATTGTAATTTTGCTCTTGGACTTTCCTATTAAAATTATATAATTTGTGAAAGTTCCTAGAAAATTCCAATCAATCATTTCTTTATGTTAAATGTATATTTGTATGATATTTGTTTGTAAATATTTTAACATAAAATATAATGTACCTGTATATACAATTAAATTCTGTTATATTAAAAGCAGAAATGAAACAATATTTGTCTTTTTTACTTTAACAACATCTTTGACAGTGAATGTCTTGATGAAACACTATTTGGTTTGCTTCAGCAATGTCTTTGGCCATCGATCTTTCTGAGACGGAATGTTTGTGTTTTTACTTTAACAATGTACTAATAGTTTTTTGCGTTTTTTTTTTGCAATATTTAATTTTTTCAATTTGTTAGGCGTCTTTGGATTTATCATAATTGTATATTTTCTAATTATCTTTTTTTTACATTTTTTGTCCGCAATTTGTACATTTTTCACATTTGCAGCAAACTGCTTTGTTAACGTTTTATTACGATTATTATTATTATTTTAATTTATTTAACATTGGCGTGAACAAGACATATTTACGATTAATAATATTGTTTTCTCAAAATATTTTTTGACAGTTTTGTACCATTTTTAGGTGCACCAATTGTACGTTTCAATAAATCTGCCTCTAAATCTGACAGTTGGTAACAGCGATAGCGATGCAACACAACCAGTCGCGATCAATTGGCAGGAGCCTCTAGAAAAATAATATCATTAAATTAACGTTAACGAAAAAATTTTCCACTTCAGCTATGCCCGTAAATTATTGAACCTGTACTTTTGCACGTGTAACGCGCGTTTGAGATTTAAAATATCACGTATACGACTTGTACTTTATCTATCACTTTTGAAAACTGTATTTGTGAACGTACATTTGACGTTTGATATGTCACAACACGGTAGTTGTCAAACTGACGTTACATTACCATGGACGCGTACTTTCGGCTCCACCTACGATACTGACTTTTGGATCATTGACGATGCCGATGGAGGCATTGGACGTCGTGAAACGGACCACGATTGAGTCCGAACCCCTTTTACAATCGCCAATTGTTTACGATTTCATGTTCTTTTCGAAACACACCGCGAACGTTACGAGGTACTAAATTGCATATAAATGAAGTAGTAGACAATTGAATTCTCTAAAATGAAGTCAGGAACTAGGCTATTATAGTTAAGAAATTGGGCGTGTTCAAAATCTTGAGGTACAAAAGCATAATTAAACGATATAGATATAGTTTAAGAAAGCTAATAGATTGTATAAAGTTCACGGGGTCTCTTAAATTAGCTTTTTTGAACTAAAATCTCCTGCTTGAGAATTAGGGCGAGCGGGGAACCATATAAAAAACGCATCTCACTCCTCTGTTGCGGAAGAGAACCCTTCCTTCTGATTTTGTCACACGCCACCACTGCTTGTTAGATAAAATTGTGTAATCAATATCCAACCAAAAATATATAGATATAATTCAATATTTTCATTGACTTGGTTATATTATAAGCTACCTTGCTAGTTTTTAAACTAAGTTTTAATCGCAGCACATACACAGTTTCCAATATTTCTACAGTAGTTCATTTAAACAGTAGTTAAAACGAGCAAATCCCTGTTATTTTAATTTATTGTATGTACACAAATGTCATGTGCCACGATCTTGCGTGAAACATTTAAAATTAGTGTGAATAGTTATGAGAACTGAATTAAATAATTTATAATCGGCCCTGATGAAGTTAAAATGGGCACATTTTGGGGTTACTTATTCTTCCTCCTTTGGTTATCTTATTTGATAGTGACCTCAATCTTGCTTTTCACCAATGGGTTTTTATTAAACCGAGTTGTTCTTGATCGAAATTCCACATGTAGTCCTCACACGAAATTTTCTTGCGACCCCGACCATCCTGAATGTTCCGTGCAAGACAAGATAATATCCTCATTGCAGAATGGAACTCCGGTTTGCTTACCTCCGAAAGCACGAGTGGTGTTACTCATTATTGATGCCTTTCGATACGATTTCGCCCTGAACGATGTTAATTTAAAGCAACCACTGCATTATCAAAACAAAATGCCGGTTATAAACGAGTTGCTGTTGCAACCCGAGACGGCCAGATTGTACGAATTTATCGCTGACCCGCCGACCACCACTATGCAAAGGCTAAAAGCCTTGACTACAGGCAGCCTCCCTACTTTTATCGATGCTGGTTCTAATTTTGCAACCGATGAAATTGGAGAAGATAACATCATTGATCAGGTTTGCATTTTTATTTTAACGAACGGATTCGGATTTAATTGATTGCTTTCAGTTGGTGAACCAAAATCGTAAAGTAGTTTTCCTCGGTGATGATACTTGGATTGGTTTGTACTCTGGACGTTTTACAAGAGAGTATCCATTTCCGTCTTTTAATGTGTGGGACTTGGATAGCGTAGATATTGGTGTGACGCATAATATATATTCAGAGTTAAACAAAAACGATTGGGATCTGCTAGTTGCTCATTATCTAGGTGTCGATCATTGTGGACATCGTTACGGACCCAATCATCCAGAAATGGCTAGAAAATTATCGGAAATGAACGAAGTTATCAGGTATGTCGATCATAATCTACATAATTTACAAAATTGTTAAGAATCACAGTTATGTCAATCTCAAATAATTTTTTTTTCAGAAATGTAACGAACAATTTAGATAATGATGTGATTCTATTTGTAGTAGGTGATCATGGTATGACAGCAACAGGTAATTTGCTTTTTCATATAACAACCAAAATAGTTTTACTCAGTGAAAATGAGTTTGTTTAATTAACAAATTAAAAAAAAAAATTTATTACAAAATATTTAATAATATATAATAATTGTAGTTATGACGTAAAAATTACCCATCTTCAATTTTCTTAAAACTGATTTGATTGTCGTGCGATATGTAAACATACGATAAAACGAAGACATTTCAGGCGATCATGGCGGGGAAAGTACGGATGAGATACGATCGGCAATGTTCGTTTATTCCAACTTGCCACTAATTCACCGTGAAACCAACAAAGGCACCGTTAAGCAAATCGATCTTATACCGACGATATCGACCATATTGGGTATTCCGATTCCATTTGCAAATTTGGGAACACTTATATTAAATTCCATTCCAAGCACGAATGAGAAGACCCACGATTGGCAACAACTGGTTCCTTCAATTTGGATGAACGTTGAGCAGATTTCTACTTATATAAAAGATTATTCGAGTAGTACAAATATTTTTGACGAGGAGAAGTTGTCGAAACTAGAAAACGAGTTCAGCTTACTGAGACTGCGTCTCCCGAAAATTAGCAACGATTTGCAATTTAAAGTGTTTTTGGATGATTGCATGGCGTACATGTTGCAAGTGCGAGAAATATGCGAAGAACAATGGGTGCAGTTTGATTCGTTTTCAATGTCACGCGGCCTTTTACTAAATTTCCTAATTGTTTTCTTAGTTTACATAATTGTAGATGGTATTCCAACATCGATTCTATCTGATATCTTTACTAATTCTTTCATATTTAATTTGTACGTCAGCACGTTAATCGGATTCCTAATAAGCATTTTTTGTTACTACATGAAATTAGTTAATAATTTCTTTAACAATTTATTTTTTGTATCAGGTGTTATATCAGTTTTTCTTTTGGCTATATTGGTCATACAGAATTGGAAAATTATATGCATGCATTGGTACAACAGGAGTAAAAAGGGCAATCGAGTGGAAATACTGTGTCGACTAGTTATGCTCGTTAGTTTGTGTGCGTTCTTTTCTAATAGTTTCGTTGTGGAAGAAGCTTATGTTTCTATGTTTTTATTGATAACTTTAATTGCAATAGTTCTGATCGACTTGACTGTTCCGTTTATTAACAAATCTATTAAAACGTCCAAAAATGTTAGCGGAGTTCGAAAATCTGTTAAAGTTAAGCTTGCGATCGTTTCAGTATTGTTTTGTGTGTTGGTTAGGATATCGATGTATTTTTGGCGCTGCCGTGAAGAACAGGGGTGCGACGAGCGTTCGTCTAATGCATCAAGTAAGCAAAGTAACTCTAGTCATATCGAATGGATTCTAACATTAGTTTCACTCGGCTTATTAGTTTCACTAACACGTATGTGGTTGCGCTCATGTGGAAATTTTAATGGCTATTCGCTCACCGTTCTTTTAGCTCAATACGCCCCGACAGTTATTGTCGTATGTTCTGGTGGGTTCTGGATTTTGCATAAACTTCCAACGAATGCACGAAATAAACTAGTTTCTACTCTACAAGCCGATACGCTTGCATGGGTTGTGTTTGCTTTGTCACTATTCGGCGTATTAATGGCATTTATAAAACCGCTTGCATTATACGTTTTACCAAAAAACAGCAATGCTTATAATCAACCAAATGTAATACCGCAATTATTTCAACAAGTCAAATCGTTGTTCAATCAGAAAGATGGAGATAAGATTCCAATTGTGTACGGATTGGGAACTGTATACAGTGCGAGTTTTATCATCTCTAGTGTATATATCATTTTGATATTTTCACTACTTCTTGGAGACGTTAGCGCACCATCTGCTGTCTTATTGTACTTTGCTACAGCTATCGTTTTAATCATTACGTCCATTTCAAGATATGAAAAAGCCGACAATATAGGTACGCTTAATAAATTCCGTTGTGACAATGTAATGATTTGATTTTCTTGTAGAGCAACTATTAACAGTTCCTACTACATCGATACTGATTTGGATGCTGCTATCAGTGTATTTTTTCTACGGAACTGGTCACCAACCAGCATTTCCGAATATAGCATGGGAAGCAGCTTTTGTTGGAACCGGAGGCACTTTTGTCCATAACTTCATACCAACTGCATTAATACTCATAAACACGTTCGGATCGTACATTTTTATGGGGTTTTTGTTGCCTTTATTACAAATAGCACCATTCACTGTTTACATTATGATTCCGTCGTTGTGCAGCAAGAAAAACGATAACTTGAAAGATTTATCGAGGGGAGACGTGTTATTGTACGAAAACGATCGTGCAGTATTTGTTAACTTATTTGTTTTGTGTTGTAAATACTTAGCATGTCACGCTATACGGGTGAGTGCGTTTTAAAATACTTGGGTTGATTCCTTTCATAACGCAACAAATTCAATGTAGCGATTTTCTTTGCAATTTGGGATGATATTTTTAACTGAGAATTAATTACATGCAGAGTCATACCTTTATAACTTTAAAAGACTTATAGGGAAAACAACGAATTGATTAATACGACTTTTTATGTTAGCGCCCTACGTTTGTTCGTTTTTGAAACGAACCACCCAGTATGTCTAAAATATATCTTAATTGTTGTGGTGAACGATTAATTTTCTTTCAGGTTTTTGCGAGCATGTTATCTGCAACTATACACTGCCGTCATTTAATGGTCTGGAAAATATTTGCGCCGAAATTAATTTTTGAAGGCATCGCCATGTTTGTAACGATCCCTTCGGTTTTGTTGGGCTACGTGTTGTTACTTCGCGTAAATCGTGCTATTGATAGACTCGTGAAAAGCCTTAATAAGCAGTCCAGATGATAAACACGATTTTAAAAAAATTACCGAAAGATAAATTATGTAGAATTACATACATATTTGTGGAATTATTAAAATATAGTAGAGATCCGATAATCCAGGATATTTGGGAGGGATGTTGAATTTGAATTGGATTTTTAGTATAATTGTAATCAAATTAAATTCAAGAAATAATATTTCATTTACTTAATGTGATATTCAATTATTAATGTGAAAATTAAAGCTATTAGATTGTGTAATGAAAATCGCACAATTAACCAATGAAACAACAAAGTATTTAGCCAAAAAGAACTCTTATTTTCAAGTACGAGTATTATTAGCGTTGAGTTTTGTTATTGCAAGCAATAAGTAATTTTAGAATTAGACGTTAATTAACTAAACATAGAATTTTTATTGAAATGAAGATTTTGGCTGGGACTAGATTTGGATTAATGGAGCTCTAGAGATTACTATGCAATAATCGTGATTTTTGTTAAGTAGTTTTTAAGTACCACACTGCCAAAGTAACAAATTATTAAATATGATATGTGTTTGTTTGTTTTAATCATTAATTTGGTGTAATTGTTGGAAGGACGCCATTTGTTGCAAGGTAAGGCAAAACTGCAAAATGAAAGTTATCAACAATTGTGAAATTTTGTCAAGTTTACCCAGCTCTAGTTTTACCTATAGTGCCTGTCTAGCTTTGTGGGTATGGCTAGATGTGTCCATAGCAGGGGTGGAAACGATCCTGTTTCACCACACATCGACGTGGTCATTATTCTGGCTTCGAGCAAAGCTCCTATCCAGCTAGTAACCCTCTGAAACACTGCAAGAAACGTTAAATGTCATACAATACTGGTGCGAAGGATAGCAATTAGCCATAAACCCTCGTAAAACAGTTATTGTTCCATTCACTAACAAGAGGAAGGTTGAGAAACTCAACCGACCCATACTGAAAGGTGAATGATACCATTGATGGAGGAAGTAAAATATCTAGATCTAGATAGAAAGCTCAACTGGAACTCCCATATGGAAAAATGAGAGCTCAGAGCTCTTGGGATTACAAGAGGCCTTGCTAGAAGCTCAAATAACCTGGATGGAGCACAAGGTACTTGAATACTGGCAGGAGTGCCAGGTAATGATACATTCCAAGATAGTACTGAGAGGCCCATCTGCTGCACGTACCAGGACACTGGTCATAAGGCATGACATGCATAGGCTGGGAATGGCTGAGGCCACTGAATGCCGACTATGCCTTGAAACTGAGGAGACAGCAGTGCACATCATGTGTGCCTGCCCCGCTGCGGACCAAATCAGGTTCACAGTGTTTGGTGAGACACAACTTGAGCTGGGCGAACTTGACAACATCTCACAATCTACGATCCTCGTCTATCTAAAGAGAATGGGAATTGAGGATGAACTATAAATAGTTGTGAGCCACAATAGACCCTTGCGGTCGCAGTGGAGGTGCGATTAAACACCCCACTCATAACTAACCCTCTAGCTGCAACAGAGTTTCAGAGGGATAAACTTAGTGCAGCTTTGAGCAATGTCAAGGAAGGTTGCCACCACAATTTGTGTGTTCTCCAGGGATTGGGCTATTTTCTTGACAAGTTTGTTTAGCACCAGGTCCATTAATTTGCCATTTTGATAAACATTTAGGGGATTAGCCACTAGTTCCTCCCTCCATATATGCCCATCAACCATAATACTTACTGCATTATTTGTCAATGTACATTTATGTAATTTCTACTGTGTCCATCTACTTTACTTCTTGAAATAATTCAAGAACTTCAATTCTTTTTGTACAACTACCCTGTATTTTATGCAGCTAATTCTGCATACTTACCCAAATGTACTTTGTTACAAAAATTAACAATTAGCAAATTAGAGTAATAGTAGGTATACTTAATACAGGATGAATTGAACGCTATTAAGAAATTATATAACATTGCTCCGGTGTTCATTGCCTCATGTGTACATTGAGTATTTACAAAGCCACACTTGTTATCAGTTTGAGTTAAAATATTTAGATCCATAACAAAAATTAGTAGCAATTATTATGATAACATTACTTATGGGGATGAATTTTGTAAACCAAGCAATTCTGTGTCATTATCCCAGAGAGAAGCAACTGCGAGTGCCAATGATTTGTTATGACTATTAAATACAAATTTGAAATTGAAAATTAAGTAGTACAGTCGCGGGCACGGAATTTCGGGCAGCAATTTTCTGACACATTAACAAAAACCGATGTAGCTTAGGCTTTATTGTCATTTTTGTGTCATTTACTTGAAACAGCCTATGTCACTAACTTTCGCAGTAACAGTGACGGTTTAAAGTTAAGTTAGGATACCTAAAGCCTATTTCACACCTCATGTCAGTCAAATTGACGTACGTACTGCCCGAAATTCCGTACCCGCGACTGTAAATAAAATTATGTAATTATAATTTTATTACCTATAACGATAATGGCTTTGAATAATAACAGTTTTGTGCTACACTAATTATGCATTACATTAAGAAAATTTTGCGTGTACTTGATATTTATACATGTCGCGTTTTAAATTATGATAAATTATTTGTCATTTCGCTCAGTTTTAAGATATGCACTCTAACAGGATCGAGGCTTTAAATTTAACTTTAACATCCTAGTAGGCTTTACTTTCATGTATTATCTGAACGCTACACGTTGGCGACATTTCTGAATGGGGCAACTTTTCAAGTGAGATTACCGTAGACATCGAGTTAAAAATCCGCGAAGTAACATTGCCGACGCTTACATCCAAGTAAGTCATGGCCTTGATTTCGTTTTTTCTGAATCGCTTGGTGCAAAATTATACGGAATACATCACACTCCACTTAACCTAACTAATAACGAATTGTTAATTGAAGTTTTTATTGAAGTCTTTAAAATGCTCATATAATGGCTATTTATGTAACAAGTACATAATAGCTGTGTGTATCAGATCAGTTCCAATTTGTAAATAAAACCGTTTCTTCTTCTGTCAAATACTACATTTCAAATATTACGTTTATATTGAAGAAGAAAAAGAATCACGGAATTTATTTTCAATATATTTGGTGAGAATTTGTAGATTTATACCATATATTATAACCATGAGTAACTCTAATGTAGAAGATATTATTTCGGTTACCCGCGAACGTAAAATTTTCGATATGCGCATGTCAATCACATAAACTCACTTCTGCGTTAACATTTAGGGATGTGCTTCATCGGTGCGGAGGGCACTGAAAATATCTACAGAACTCACTTGTACTCTACGCTTGCAAATAAAACGGTGTTGCTGGTGAGAGTTTCAGATTTATTCTGATATTTGCAGTAAAAAGAACACACCTAATAACATAATTTTCATGCCACTTATCACTGCCTCCGTGCGCGCCGAAACACGTCCCGTAAACACATGCCGCTTTAATTTGGAACACGTTCAGAACACAAAGTTCTAGAGAAGCGAACAGTGACAGAACTGTCACGCCAGCAACTGCGCACTCGACTGACATTACTCAAAACATCAAAGACACAAGCTTTAGTTTACACCGCCAGCTATACCCTGATAAAATACAGCAGTTTTCGCGAACAAACGCTACTCGACAAATCTAGAAACGCACACTCTTTAAAGTAAGTGCCAAGTGTGTTGTTTACAACTCGATCTAACTTCAATAAAACTGTTGGTTCAACATGGACGATTCGCAAACCCTGTTGACGATGGCTCTGAAATTGCACTTCCGGGAGAGACCGCAGGTCTTAGACGGGGCACTACGTGTCATTAAAGACTACCTCGATAAAGGCCCCACACGAGACGAATACGAAAAGGTGTTTGCAGCAAGCCACCAAAACTCGAACTTAAACGCTGTCTGTCTATTTTAGACTTTGAATGAACTCCGTGAGAAAATGAACGATTTGCCCGAACATATTCTGCTGTACTTTTTGACACTGATACCTATGCCGCAGCAAATCGATGAGTGTTACAAGTCGCCGTTATCCGATGAAATTTCAAGCAAAGAATATCAAACAGACAGGTATTTGAATATGGATATGTAACACAAAATGGTTGAAAAAGTACGATGTTGAGGTCCTGTCGACTTCACATAATATATTTCTTCCGTGCACGGCCTACTCGCGCAATTTATTCATAGCCACTAAACAGAAAATTTTGACTTCAATTTCTCGTTAATTTATTCGTTCGATGAAAGTCGAGATTTCGTGTAATTCAATTTGACATTTGACTAACAAATAATGATATGAGCTTGTGAAATTAGCCAATAATGTATCATTTTTAAATATTAAATGATTTTTATTTGTATTGATCGAAATATCGAAAATGTTTAAGATAAAAGATAAACCAAACGAATTATTAAATGATCGTTTTTGATTGCCCCTGATAGATATAAGCGCGGGTAAGTAAGGTATCGGTTTTTTCTGTTGTTTAATAAACAATTTATCTTCAAAAGAAAGCGTACTGAAAGGGGTGCCAAGCAAAAAAGCTACCAAGTCTTTGGTATTCCTTACTGTTTCAACTTCCATTTCTTTACTACTTGCAACAAAATCTCGATCAATACAATAAATACGATCAATAAACTGTAGAAAATTACTTATTACTTATTATGCCACCATCATCAACATTAATGCCCCACACAACTGCACGAGAAACAGTGGGGAGTATTCATGTACCGTGACGCAGCGTCTGGCGGCATGTCTCCAGCCGATGTGTTTTCATCGAGAAAAGTCTCTAGTTAATGCGGACTGCGCTAGGTTTTGTATCGGGTCAGTGTATGCAGCAGTTTGTGAGGCTGAATTTAGTTTGCCTCCGGCCGGCAAAATTTCACAATATTTTCGCGCTATATGATCTTGGGATGTCTGAAAATTGTAATTTCTACAACTACATCTATTTACTAAGTAACGCGTTTTTAATACAAAAAACAACACTCATGTATAGAAAAAAATAAATTACAAAAAATGTCATTATACCAAATGATTAAGGGAGGCATTGCTTCCGTTGCCTCCTCTGACAAGCCGCCACTGCTAAGGATATTCATGGCGTCCTTTCCCGTTCCGTTCAACATCCTATGCCGTTCCCCAAATTTTTGGTCACCCGCTTTCCTGTGCGATTTCTCGCCCCAAGGACAAGAGTTTTGGTCCGCCCCGGGTATTTTATTACCCTGCTACCCACTATAACTGGTGGGCTTTCCCCTATCCGCCACCTAGGGAGGCGCCCGATGGGGGACTAGCAACCCCTCTATAATATCTAGATTATGATTTAAATCATAATTTTTCACGACAAAGATAAAATACAACGATTTTGTAATATGAACGACAAATAAATAGCAGCATAAATAAAAATCGTCGTCATTGATATTTTTCCATGGGGAATTATTGCGTAATATTTTTTATGAAAATTCAAAATAATGATACAGTTGTAGATCGTACAATTTTAATTCCTTTTTCGAATAATATAGTTGCAACTTCATGTATGTATATTAAATTTTAATGAGTTTGAAAATATGAACTTGTTGCCATGAGTTTATTATTCATGACGAATGACAAATGTCAGGTGTAATAAAATATTGTCTCTTCGTATCGCTTGCAAAAAGGACAACTTTTCGCAACTAAAATGAGAAATCAAATGTTGGAAAAATTATATATTTTTATATTTTGACAATTATTCTTCGGGTACTATGTTGTTTTTTATCTACTTTAAAGTTCAACTCCGTATGTTATACATATCACATTGTCTTACATTACATTGTATTTTATAGAATAAGATCGCAACTACTCGGCTATTTAAATAGTAGAATACCTTCATTAATTCAATTAAAAAAGGTCGATAACGTCAATTCGGAGATGGAGAACTCAAAAGACGATAAACAAGCTGGCTCTACAAAACCTACCGGAAGTAAAACCAAAACACAATTTGTGCGTCCGAAAAGAATAGTGCAAACTAAGCGCAGAAATGTTAAAAATCAACAGAAAGGTAATTTGCAATTTACAGGATAATTCTATACGAATAGCTTCGTTATTTTTTTTATTAAACATCTGTTGAACATTTCCACAATTTCGCAAAAAAAAAGAATTAGAGCAGCCTGGGATAAAGTTGTTGCGATTGATAAACACGAAATCCTCGTCTGTCGATAGATTATATAGATTATATAGTTAACTTTTAAAACAGAATGTGCAGTTTCCTAGTTGTTAATCAAAGTTTGTAATTACAAACTGCGATTCATGGGACTTTAGTTTTATTTTAAAGCATGTCACTTTCAGTGTACTTTCACATTGAGAAGTAGTGATGCCAATCGTAGTGATTCTATTCTTCTGCTCTAATTCCCCCTTACTACTGGATAATAATGTATAATAACGGACACTGGTTATGAACTAATATTTTGAAAACTTTCTTTTTAAAATAGAAATTAAAGGACCATTGGGTTCCTTTGGATTTGATAATATGAAAAAAAAAATTGCCAGTTACTGTTTCTCTTTTTAGGTTGCGAGAGTTTATTAGATTTGTGTGCTAAATATGTGGTGACGAACAAAGATCTTTTGAATCGACTGTACAAACACAAAAAAGAAAAAATATGGCGAATGGTCAACAGTAACAACCACAACAAGGACCAACTGGCTGTTTTATACGACGTCCTTAGATACATCAACAAGAAAGCAAAGTTGATGAGAATGATTGACTGTGACGAAGTTCCGCATGAAATCATATACGAGGAGTACGGCAATAGTGATGTATTTTTGAAGGAAAAACATTTATATGTGATAGCTAACGAAGACCCGTTTGCATTGTTAAGTGCGGAGCAAGAATCCATAATACAATGTCTTAAAATGTAGTTATTTGAATTCCCGCTTTTTTTATTACACTGTTGGCGTAACCGATTTCGTTTTATTGATTGTTGTGTTGATTGGCTGAGGCAATAGGCGACGACCAATGAACAAAGTCGTTTCAGCATTCGAAAAGATGGCTGCTTTGCCGTCGCCAACGCAGGTATTGGAACGAATTTGTCACATAATTGTTTAAAAATAAATTGTAATACGGCCCATTAACGTATAATTAAAGTGCGCAATACGAATATTATTTGTGAAAGTGATTTATAATTCAACTGAGTTTTGTACAATTGAAATGTTATTTGTCGGATGACAGCTAGTGGGCGGCTTGTGTTATTCTTTTATCGACAATTAAGCAAATTTGCTTCAATTTTCTGTAAAGTAGAGCCACACGATCGATTGCACCTCGGACAATAGGTCGAATGATGAAATGTCACATTTGTCAATGCATGACATTTCAAGAACGTCGATACACTTGGCAATTTTCGTTTGATTTTCAAAATTTCGATTGCCTCGCGATATTTTACGTTTGCGTGCACGGAATGAAATTACAAGTTTCACTTAAGAAACGCAGGAAATTATTAGAACACATGGACAAATATTTTTCATACTTGTACATTTAACATGAATTGATTTAAATTTTAAATCACAAATCATATTCGTAGCTGAACCATCTGGTTGGTGGTTTGATTCTTTGCGTATCAATAACTCTTGTTTATTGATTTTGAAACACGTTTTATGTAATCAATTTAAATAATATGATTGATGGGTAAGGGTAAATCAGTTTTTTTATGTTTGAAGGTGGCTGGTAACCATAGTGCCATATACGAAGCATATTATAATTTTGTAAGTATAATCTAATATATTACATATCTTAACAGCAAATCTTATCTGCTAGATATACTGAAGTAGTTAACATTTAGATAAGAACAAGTAAATAACAATTCTTCAAATGTTGTTTACGTAAGGCTCCAAAAATTAATATGTCAATATTTGCACTGTCTAAAGGAATGTTTTTCGAAATGAATAAATTCAGAAAAGATGAGATAAAAACCACAATAAGAAATTTCAATTAGCACATTTATACAGCGCAAATCGTTCCCATAGAAAAGGGGCTCAAATTGTTGGTGTGGATCAGTTCGACACCTGCAGAACTTAGCAATTTTTAGAACGAGTCAATTGTCAAAAGCAACGCCTAGAGGAAATTCTTTGGTCTAAGTAAACCATACAAAGTCGTCTGCGTGAAGTCAATTCCTGGAACCATAAACTATTAAAAAAATCAGCCAAGTGGCTCACTTCATATCTCCAGTATCAGGAATGAAATTTGGAACATGATGTTGATGAAATCAGGCTGAGATTGGTGTCAGATGACCGTCAGTCTAAAACCACCAGTTACAGGGAAATTTTCAAGAATGATAACTGACCAGATGTACATTAATTTTGGTTTTGCACCTGGAGTTCAGTTACGTACATAAACTTGTAGAAGTGGGTGAAAATTTTTCTTTAGTTGTAATAATCCTACAAATGGCACAATGGATAATAAAGACTTGGAATATCGTCACATTGAAATGTCCAGGCAAGTCGCTAGATTGGTGTCTCATTGAAAATTCACGGGGTATGTTCACCAGAAGAATTCAGCACGAAACTGGATTTTCAAACTTCAACGAACAACAATAAAATAGAATAAAATCCACAGCAATTCATATGTAATCTGATAGACAGCATTCCACAAAGGATAATGATCACGTATTATTCCCCGAGATCGCCCGATTATTTAAATAATAACATAAATTAATATTACGTTGAAGTTTTTTATTCATTCATTCTTAAAGTACTTACAAAAATATTTGATATTTTTTTAACATGATTCTTTGGTATGTGCTGTTAGGTGATATAATAACAGTAGACAACAACAAAAAGCTATTAAGGTAGGATCTCTTGGATGAAAGTCACTCGTGTTATATTTTGAGTAACTACCGATTGACTCCATTATAACATTCTGTTAAAAAAATTTCAATTTGTGTGAATGAAAATGAACATATTCAACTTGATTTCTTAGTTAATTTTTTTTACTTAAATTGATTCAAGTTTGTTTAACGTCTAGGTTGATCCCAACGGCTATGGTACAGTTGGGGCAATGGAAGCAGCTCGTTTTCTCAAAAGGTCGGGCTTGAGCGATGTCGTCCTGTCGAGAGTGTGGGACTTGTCGGATCCCGGCGGAAGAGGTTGCCTTGACAAAACTGGTATGTTCGTGGCCTTAAAATTAGTTGCACTGGCCCAATCAGGAAGGGACATAAACCTTGCAAATTTGAATATGGAGATGCCCCCACCAAAAATGGTACGTGTTAGTAATAAGTATAAATTTCTGTGTGTTTACGTACATTGTGCTTCCTTTAAGGACGACGTACCGCTTCCAAAACCAGTTAAACCGCCACCCCCGTCAAATACTCCTTTGATAACATCTCTTCCGCCATCGGCCGTCGACTGGACCATAAAACCAGTCGAGAGAGAAAAATACGATAATTTATTTGATTCGCTTCAACCATTGAACGGTTTCATCCCGGGAAATAAAGTAAGTCTACCTGAATAATATGTGCTTATGTTTTAAAACATGTAATCTGTTAAATTAATGTGAATGAACAAACAACCAATTTTCGTTCACATAAAATATATAAAGAAGCGAGAACTAGTTAGAAAGGATTAGAATGAAAGTGACGTAGGTTTCATGTATTAAAGTCTAACTTCCATTAAGAATATTTACCAAAGCTGTATTTTTAATTTTTATTGATATAATTTGAAGTTTTCATGTAATTCATTTTGTAGGTGAAAGGTGTATTAGTGGACTCAAAATTACCATTCGATACATTAGGAAAAATTTGGGACCTTGCCGATCAAGACAAGGATGGAATGCTAGACAGACATGAATTTGTGGCTGTAAGTTAAACTTATAATTACAGTAATATGTATTGTGGAAAAGTTATTTAAATATCATCAATGAGATTCACATTTTTTCCAATTAAAGTTTTCTTGTTTCGTTCAAAAATAATTACGAATGATTAAGCGAAATATCTACATAAATTTTTCAAAATAGTATAGCGAGGGGGGGACCCAAAAGAAAGATGTTTGTACACCAAATTTTGATCACCTTCAAAGTATTCTCCTTTGATCACAACCCACTTATTCTTTATGCCTTCCAGCGATTTTTGTTTTACCTGCTCCACAGTGGCAAAATGCTTTCTTTTCATGTCCCTTTAGAGTCTGGGGAACAAAAAGAAGTCACATGGGGCTAGATCTGGTGAATAAGGGGGGTGGACAATCGATTGCATGCGGTTTTTGGTCAAAAATTGCTTTACGAACAGGGCGGTGTGCCAAAGATCTGCCCTTTTCTTCCGGATACTCTCCCTCAATCTTTTCAAAATCTCCAAGTAGAACACCTGGTTGACAATTTGACCCAGGGGAATCGGTGCACTCACAGCCAAATAACTTCGCCCAGTGACTCAGGTGGCGTAACCATAACGCGGTCGAGTAATGGGTTCCCTCACTCTTCCTGCCCATCGCAGCCCAATTCCCGTTACATATGGGTCCCCCCTCGTATATTCAATTAAAAAAAAACAAGTAGGACAATGAGTAAAATTATTATTTGTATTCACATAAAAGATTTGGTAATTCAAAGAAATTTTTAAGACTTGAAACCTTATTATTAATACTCACTGAGATGTTTTTAATTGCTTCTTACTCGAGACTGTTTCACGTCGTGCATCATTTGCTTTACTTAAGATTTCATTATTACTCAAAACATATTTTTATTTTGAGTTGAATATAAAATTATCTACAATGACCTTGTTTCACAGAGTAGTTGACAATAAACTTCTATGTGATCATAATTAACTATTACTTTCCTAATATTTTGCTCGATGTTTTATTTAGGCGATGCATTTAGTGTACAAGGCTCTTGAAAAATACGCGATACCTAACGTGTTGCCCCCTGAACTAATGCCACCCATAAAAAGGAAAGGATCTACGCCTATGGGAGCACCGTTACTGACTCGTGGGTTAGATGGTGTTAAGCCGGACTTGCCTCCACCCCCAATTATATCTCAGTCATTGCCATCGACTAATTTAACGAAGCCCATTCAGTCCGTTCAACCAACGGTCACATGGGTGGTGACGACGGAAGAGAAGGCAAAATCAGACGCTCTTTTCCTCAAAAGCGACATTGATAAGGACGGCTTTGTTTCCGGACAGGAAATCAAAGACGTATTTTTGCAGTCAGGAGTACCTCAACCTATTTTAGCTCATATTTGGTAAGTGATGTAAGTTGAGAAGTTTATAGTAACGAAATTCGTGAAGCATCACGAATCGAAGCTCTGTTTTGCAAAAGTAATTATATGAAAAGGAATAAAATGAAATGGTGATTGTATTGCTAAGTATTTGCTCCTTTTGCAATTTGGTGTAATGTTCTCAGTTGCCAAGACTAGAACAATGCCCATGACGCTTATAAGTGTCATGGACATCGATTATGTTAATCCATTGGTTGTTTATTTTTATAAATTGAACAAATTGAACAAAATTAGTTGTAAAAGTCATATACATCGTTTAAATATTTCACAGGTTTAAAAGAATTTCTTTAATGTTTTAATGTTTCTTTAACTATAAACAAAGTTTTAGCATTTAATCTTTATTATTATTTTTTCATTAATCCATTGACTGCCAGGAATTTACCCCATTGTGAGACATTAAATTTTTGTTAAAAAATAAATAAATAATAGAAGTAACAAAGGTGAAGGAAAAGAAATTAAAAAAGTTTTCGTATGAACATATTTCTCTGCCAATACCTGGCAGTCAAAGTGTTAATATATATTTTGCTATTTTCTTTAAAAATACAATTTCTGTTCAGGGCACTGTGTGATATTAAACAAAGCGGTAAATTAAATAATGAACAGTTCGCATTAGCCATGTGGTTGGTGGCACGCCGGTTAAATGGTGTAGATCCACCGCCGACATTAGCCCCTGAAATGGTCCCCCCTAGCTTTAGAACAACAAAAACTGCTGATGGAATTGTGGTAAGTTAATTGTATTTTTACATACATATATATTTTGAATACTTGTTTCTTTAATACGGTACTTTTGCATATCGTCTACCAAAGAATGCCCTAACGAACACATATAAAAATGTCCCCAGTACTATAACCATTCCCAGTAACATGACATGCTGATTAAAGTTTAGTTTCAGTTTGTTTTCCACCACCAGTCTTACAGAACCAGCTAGTTCACTATTTTGCCAACAACTGAAAGGAGAAATATGTTATATTAAAAATTAACTTCTACAGTTGTAAGGAAGTAGAAATAGGGATTAATCCTTAATGTGGTTTGAATTAAACTAAATAAATAATTAATTTTATATTCATTGATAAAAACAAAAATTCGAACACGACACACCAACTTTGGTATTTAAATTTTGTTTTGATTTTTTTAAATCTAGTACTAATTGTGACGCAGTTGTTGCTAGCCTCTGGCCTTAATTTTATTATTATATGAAGGAAATATTATACGTTGAACCTGTACAAGTTGGAATCTGAAACTTTTGAGTTTCTTATATGAACTTTGTCCGATAAACTTATGAAAACTCTACCATTTGATTCTTGTGCCAGTAATTCTTCTACTACATTTTTACCACCAATTTGCCAATTTACTGGACTATCACTGTTTAAATTCCTGAAAACAATTCTCAATTTCATTGCCAACGTCAACTTTGTATTTTACCCAGGACAAGATATAACAATATCGTCTGCTACTATTTGGTATTGTATCTTTCGCTTTATTGATGGCTCAACAGGAGGTATTGATTGCAACAATGAATATACTCCTGCTGAATTGTTCGCTGTTTCTATCACTTTTCCCGATTTATCTTTTACTTCAAATATTTTGGATTTCGGACACGGTTCCTTAAATAAAATAAGTGTGTATTTTAAAAAAAAAACATTGTTTTTACCACTTTGCAATATCCTGTCATTATTTCATTAGATCTGTTTTGCAATTTCAGAAGATCTTCTAATGACTCTGGAAGTATATGTGATTGACAAGGAATACCAGTCTGGAATAACTTTACTAAATCCAGTTCATCTTTTGTAAAAGAAATCTCTGCAGGTTGTTTTGGATCCGTCTCCTGCGAAGTTAAATTTGTATATTTAAAAATTATTCATCATTCAGAATCATACATTATTTCGCTTAATAACATTAGCGTTTTGTGTCCCATAAGTAATCATGCAGTATCCGTATCTGTATCGTTTTCCAGCTTTTCCACATTTGCTACATGCTGACCATTCACCCCAGCTAACATCTAGAATTAACTTTTCTTTCTGGAGGAATAATGGTGGCTGCGGATATGGACCTCTCGGTGCTTGTTCAGAATGTACCTTCATTATCATTTAGTTAATGAATGATTAGTCATAAAAACCTCAGTTACCTCAGTTAAATTTTCTAATGGTGAAACTACAGTCAAGTAAAACGGTGCCATCATACTTTGTCCAATTCGACAAACATATTGTCCTGAATTATCAATATTCAGATTATATATATGTAGCGTTTTGTCAGTAGGTGATACTAATATATGTTCTGTAAACTCGAGTGATACTAAATAATCAGTGTCCACTGGGCCCCAATCCCATTCTACAGTGTCTGCGTTGTCACGTTCATGGGGACTTATGCATATTTTGCATTCAAATCTAAAATTTTTTCAAAACTTTATAAGATGAAGCATGAATCCAATTCTTAACTTCTGAACTTTACGAATCCACCTTCGAAAGCTTGTACTGCTTCAGGTACGAAAGATTTATGAAGACCCATCGTCGTTCGTTGTTGTTTCAAACAATCATAGTATTCATTCCATTTGTCAGTGTTTTCTTTCCTGAATATTTTATTCGTTCCTGGATATTCCGTAAGCCCGTATCCTAAAAAGTTCAAACCTTTTTTTCCAAACTTCGTTTTGTAGTAACCTTTCGCTTTTTCCTTCAATTTGGTTAAATGGCTTTTGCCAAACAGAGCATGAGCATTGTGTAATACACATATGAAAGCTATTGATGCTAAAATGGTTGTTATATTCATGTTACTTTATTTATTTGTCACCTAGACACATACAATGACGTTTTTTTCCAAATTATTTTGTTTTCAATAGAAAATTTTATTGTAATTTCTATGAATTGTAAATTATTTTTAACATAGTTAATGATTCTTAATATATCAATCAATAATAGACTTACGTTACTGTATTGCATGCGAACTTGTACACTAAGGGCAAATTGTAATCGATGACCTCGTAAAAATAGTTTTGGATGTTAAATTATATAAGTGTGACACAACCTTACTACAACCTTGAATTTTAATTGTAACTTATGGCATTAACATTCCATTCATGCTTCACATTTATTGCAGTATATTCATTAATAAGTCACACCAATTCAGATAGACGATAGATTCTACCGATGACATTTTCCAAAACAATTTATGTAAAATGTGCATCAATATGTTAATGTGTTAATATTAATATCGATAACATCGCATCATAACTGCTTTGTTTTAGGAAAACAATAACACTCGATATTCAAACCCTGAGTTAGATATGATTAGTAAAGACATTGAAGAATTAGCAAGGGAAAAGTTAGCGCTGGAAACAGATATAGCACAAAAGGAAGCAGATATTAAAATAAAGAGTGGGGAAATCAAAAGTTTGCAGGTGAGACTTACGTTTTCTATATTTGATTACAAATTGAAACGTATATTTTTAGAGCGAATTAGACACTTTAGCGGCGACTTTGAAACAATTGGAAAATCAGAAAGGGGAAGCACAAAAGAGACTGAACGACCTCAAGGCTCAGGTACGCATTTTCGATGGCGATTTAAGTAATCTGTCGCTTTGCATAGCTTTCTGTGATTGTACCAGTTGCATACATTTAACTTGCATTTAGGTGCTACAGTATTTTAACTTTGACATTTAAACACCACAATTTGATTGTGCCAATTTTTTAATGTGTTGAAGTTGTAGAAATTAGAGTTTAATAGTTGGCATGTTGCATTTCTTTATTTTCGGATATAGAAAACTACGATAGACAGTGAGTTTGAAGACCTGAATAGGGAAATAGACGAAGAAGCCAGGAAGGTACGTGAAATTGATTTTAACTTTGTTTGTTTACTAAGCCAAACTGTAGCATTTGGTGGAGTTTGGGGCATTTTAAAGTTTGAATTTGTCGCTGATGTGGAGCAATGTTATATTTATAAGTCGTGTAAGGTACTGCGTATGTAATTTTTGTTGTTGTTGGCATTAGGTTGACAAATTGAGATCCCAAGCTGCCGAACAAGCCGAAGTCATATCCTCCCAGGAGGCTGAATTGTCTAGCAAAAAGGAACAACTTGAAGGCCTCAAGAAAGAAGAACAGCGATTAGAACAAATAAAAATTGAAAATACTAGAAAATTAGAGAACCTTACGACTAATTTACAGGAAACGCAACTCAATATAAGCCAGGCGAGTAAAATCGATTTCGTGCCTTACAGATGTAATTGTGATTGTGGTTTTAAAACTATTAGTTTTCAAATTACAGGCAAAGGCAATGATAACACAACTGCAAGAACAAACGAGGCAAATGACTGATGCGATATCAGCCTGCGACACTGCACTTGATTCCGGAGATGTGTCTTCTATACCTGATACAGTATTAAGAATTGCGCCAGAGTTTAGGGATTCGGAGTACAGACAGTTTAATATGGTTAATGGTGATACTAATGTACAAGTGCGTGCATTTAATACAATTTAACGACAAGTGTGGAAAATGATTTTATCTTTTTAGAATGGTTTCGATGATTCTAAAGATGATCCGTTCGTCAGTAAAAGCGGTCCAGCGGACATGTCTTCAGGATTTCAAGATGATCCGTTCAAAAATGGTAACTGTTACTCCATTGTACATTTGATTTGTATTGTACGAGCTTTATTAGTGTAGTATGTGAATTTATCTAGATGTAGTTATTTCTTTATTAACAACTTATTAGATTTTAAAGAAAATTGTGTCTTCTAGATTATTCGCATTCGTGCAGTATAATGGAGGCAAAACTTGGCCAATTAGTTTGGAAATCATTTACAGGTTTGAATTTTGTGCGATTGAGGTTTTAATAATAAAATCGATTGTAAATTTTATTAGCACTAACAGTGTTAGCTTTTGAGGGTTTTTAATTTGACTTATCAATGAGTAATCAAGAGACTTCTTTACTTTAGAGAGCTTCTTTACTTTTACTTCTCAAAACCCATGGGTACTTCCTTTGAACAGAAGGGAAAAATAAAGTACAATAATATGTGCATACTGTAGCCTTTATCTCATGTGATTTAATAATCATATAGCATAGATCAGAATTTCGGTTGTTTGGTGAACAAAAAATGTTTGACCTTTTGGTTTCTTTTGCTAAATTTTTATGCATAGAAAATAACATGAGTTATTTTGTAGTTTCAGATCCATTTAAGAGTAACTCCGATGCCTTTGGTTCAAGTGATCCTTTTAATTCAGCCTTTTCTAATAAATCTAATGTAAGTAAATAAATAGAATTATTGCAACTGTATGTCAGCGTTTCATGTTTATTCACAGGACGGCTTTACGTCAGATCCGTTTGGGCCTTCTTTTGCACCAAATACTAATAAAGTTGATCCATTTGATGCTTTTGGGGACTCTAAAACTGTCGCAGATTCAGTAACAGAGGTTAGTCCATGCATTAAGATTAATTTACTTCCGAATCTATCTGTATTTGTAACCCAGTAAACTTACTGATAAATAGTTAAGGTTCAAGATAATATTTTCAATACAGAACAAGGAGTATTAGTGAAGAAAAATATGAACATATTTTATTACTTCCACAAAACTGACGGCAGGTGCTTTCTTTATTTAAATGGGAGTAATAATAATGACTGTATTAATTGTGTTATTACACATTTGATAATTATACCGTAATATAAACAAAGTAAAAGAATACAGTACAAGAATTTTATTATTAATAGCCCGATAAAGATCCCTTTGGATGTGACCCCTTCGCCGTTCTTCATGCACCGACTAGAGATGGTGCACCACCAGGACGTCCCTCCAGCCCAAGTCCAGCATTACCACCGAAGAAGAGTAAACAACCACCTCCGAGACCCGCACCACCAAGACCTATGCAACCTCCCACTTTCAAACAAGCACCGACACAAGATCCGTTTTCTTCGCCTGGAAGTGACCCATTTGCCTCAAGTAGTGGTGGTTTTGAAAATTTCGCTGATTTCGATTCAAAGGTACAATTGCATGGTTGATAACGTTATGTTTCATCGGTAAAATACTTTTTTATAGTTTCTTGACTCTAGAAATTCCAACATCCAATATCCAAAAATCCCTTATCCGTATTATCCAAAGAGAAGAGATAGAAAATGTTATATGTGTAATTCCTGTCCTGATAACCTTTTGGTATGAGATCCTTATTTGCTAATATATTTTTTTTTAATAGTAATTTTTATAATTATTTTACCAACTTGATAAAATGCGACATTTCCATTTGATTTAGTCAAAATTAATTACAATAGTTAAGAAAGTTAATCTTTTACGCTACCTAGTCAAAATTATGTTAATGGGATAATTTGAAACATAGTCTTTTAACTTAACTTTTATATTATGTTGTTTTCTAAATGAAATCTACTTCATAAAAGCTATTTTATCATTAATATTGTTAATATAATATAAATTAATATTTTGTCACTGGTAATGAATAATTATTAGTGACAGGCTCACTTTAATAATTAATCCTTAGAATAATAGAAATTAGTTACTCATAATTTTCCTGGAATTTGATTAATTAATCCCATTACATGATTTAGTTGCAATGGTAAATATATTTTTGCTGCAAAAAGACTTGACTAATGATATTTGGAAATGTTTAGCGGTGGTATTGATGCAAAGAGAAATTATAATATTTTGTTAAATTTGTGTTATAAAGTGCACGCAGTGTTCGCTTAATATGTAGTAACGTACATAAAAAGGCGTATGCCGAGCAGCCGTCATTTTTTCATGTAAAGCAAAAGAATTCAAGATAAATTTTTATTTGTACCAAGTACATACATTTTTTACATTGCAGATATAACTATTGTATGTAACTGTACACAGTAGGTAATTAAACGAGCACTGCATGTAATTCTATCCTTAATATAATTGATGGTCTATATATTTACATAGTATTTTTATATATTTTTTCTGTTTATTTAGCTTTTTCTATGTTATGGTCACCTGCACGAGCCTCCATTGTAGTAATTTCAACAAGTAGTGTAGCTTTTCTTTCAGCCTAACGAGAGGCGAGGTTCCAGGGTTCGAGTTAACTTACTAACACTGATTTTCAGCATTAATAACCTTGACGTCTCCTCTTCAGTTTACCGAGAAACCACGTGCGGCCGCGACCACCAGAGGACTAGACTTTACAGACGATCCTTTCCGGGACTATCGATACGAGGACCCCTTCAACATAGCCTTCGACGATGAACCAACGGACGAGAAGAAGAAAACCAGTGCAGTAGATCCGTTTGGATTTTCAGCGAGTAAAAGTGAATCCAATTCGAGTAAAAAAGACAGCACTTTCGATCCCTTTGGGCTACACGGCAGACAATCCGTTCCCTTGCCGAATGCTGATCCCTTTCTTAGTGAGAGTGGTAGGTTATCGGCGCCGTTGAGTAAACACTTGCCACCGGAAGAGCAACAGCTTGCCTGGGCCGCACAGGATAGTCTTAGACTGGAGGAGAGCCGTAAACAAAGACAACTTCAGGAGGAAGCCGATCTTAAGTTAGCAATCGCGTTAAGTACATATGAGAATAAAAAGGTTTGAATGTCTGGGACGTAATTCTTTGTCGATCTATTGACCAATTTGCATTTGAATTTATAATATGCATATCATTTTTGTTTTAAGTAGATTTCATTGGTTTTCGTTTATTATTGCATTTACTTAAATTACCTACAAAAAGATAATGTCTAATGTTATTGAGTAATAATATTGGTGTCAAATTATTTTGTATTCTTTGGTGAAACAAGTAATTTCATAATGTAAGGATATTTCGTTACATAGTTTTTGCAATATAGTTTATATTTGCCTAGTACCATCTAATAGTACTATTCTTTCCAGTAGATAGTTTACACAAAGACTCGATATTCACAATCAATCAGTATGTATTTATATGACATTAAAAATAAAATAGTTATTAGAACTGAAAATACTTATATATTGTGTATTATATAGACATGGTGTTCACGAAGTTAGCTGTAAGGTGTTCTGTTGAAATATTAATTATTATTTTATTAATGTAATGTTCATTAAAGTTAAGTTAACTGTTGTCATTTATGGTCACACACCAAAGACTAACAGGTGCATAAAACATAGTTCAATAAATTTAACAATAAAGTAAAATTGTTAAATATATATTTTCATTTGGCAATATGTTGTGAATATATCAAATAAATATATTGCTTCAAAATATTATTAAATACCAAGATATTCCCTTTGTTACATAATGATGAGAAAACACAGTCAAGGGGTCAATGCTATAAAGTTTATTTATTTAAGTTTTTAAAATGTTTAAAGTGGTATTTCAAAATTCATGTTTTAAATTTATATTAAAAAGTTGTTTTTTAAATTTTCATTTGAAGTTTAATAATCATCCTCGACTGATTTTTCTTGATCATACTGTATGTGAGTAAACAGATGCAAAACACAGAAACTGGTGAATTAATTAAGTTTCACCATGAATTGGACATAATTCTGTGATTTTCGTCATTTTGGCTGTCACTAAAACGATTTCTGAATGTTATTTTTGTTTACTTACTGATAATGATGAATTTGAAATTATTTTCTTTACAAATTGAATTTGTGGAATAATGAGACTTTTAACATCAAATCATTTTTGAGTTTCATAAAAAGAATTTAAGGTGAGCTTGTTTAATCTTTAAGTTCCTACCATATGTCTGTTAACTGCATACATGTGCTATATGGAGATAATAATAGGGATGCCTTTACAGTATTCTGTTTTATATTGGAGATCATTTTTTATGCTGCTTTATAATCATTTCAATTTGTTTCAATCGTGATTATATATGCCCTGTTACGAAATAACGTTTGATATTAGAACTTTTTTAATACTAATAAATGTAAATACTGTAGGGTGTTAAATAATGTTTATTTATGTTGTTTTAATTTAGTAATAAATTAATCAATAAAATTGATAGTCATGTACATAAATATTTTAAGGTATATTTGTACATTTTAAGGTACGTTGTAATGCATTCTTGTTTTATTTTTATTTAATAAAAACTTTTATTTTATTTTTACATTTAGTTGTCTTCAAATTTACTCGGTGTGTATGTTATGTATTATTTGTTAACGTTATAACTAAAGTGTCATATTCTAATATTCCAATTCTTCCACTTTGTGTATATAATTGTTATTGTTGGTGAAAATGTTTGAAAGAACAACAAATGTGAATAAATTGTAACCCGTTATTTAGAAATTTCCGTTGTGTTTAAAAGACTATTAAGCATATTGCAGGTTGTAATGTAATTATAGGTTAAAATAATCAATTGATGAATTTTATTCGTAGAGACTGTGTTGCATGTTGCACTAAAATTTTTGCAGCAATAATTTTTTATTTGTATTAATATTTTTCTTATAGTTGTGTCACTCGTAAATACTTAAATGTTGTGTCTTCCTTGACGTAAGCACATGATTGATTATTTTATTGGATTTCACTTAGAAATTGCTTATTTTATTTGCAAAACTGAACTATTCATTAGAACTTTGAATGCAAACTACTTTTGAAGTAAACAATTTAGATTTTATAGCTGTAATGAATGTTTAAATTTCACATTGCAAAAAAATTAAATGGTTTACAATGTAGTGTATTCAAATTGATTAGTGAAATGTTTCACAAAATAGAATTGTAACCACAATTTATTTATTAATCATGTTCAACGTCTCCAGGTCAATTTGTTTGAAGTTAATCGAATGGCACGTTCTCTAGGATGTAGCAACTGTCATATATGTAATGTTGAGGCTTCCCAGGTTTTAAGTAAATTACTTGACTGAAATGGAAATAAGTGGTTTTGTTAATGGTGCCTGTTGTATCTGATACTGACATTGAAATACTGTATTTTCAGCAAAATTGCCATTGCTTTATGACCTATTTATAGCTTCGTAGTGTACTTTATTGACCACATGTAAAATTAGATTCAAGGAAAACTTATAGCAACGATTAGTGCTTTAAAAATGAAATGCACAAGTTTTTAGTTGTGATGACAAAAGCTGTGTGCATAAGAAATAAAATTATAATCATCTATCGTAATTTCAAATGTACAGTGTTGTTACTTTTACAATGTATTAGATTTATTAATAAAAAAAATGCTGTGTTGCACTTGTAAAAATGCACCGTACATCTGTAAGTGTTGTAATGATTTGGAAAACTTGTATTTTATTTAATTAATCTACCTCGTTGGCACATGCGAGGTAGATTTTTTTAATTAAAGAAAATATATTTTCACTTCGTATTGACCATTTGTGTAAAATATATTCTATTACACGGAAATACACTTGAGTGTAATAAATAATTGTTGTTGAATGTTAGCTTGACTTAATAAATGTATTTTTAAGACATCATGAACCATACTGTAAGTATTTGCACTGTTTGTCATCAATTGCATATGTAACTGTAATTTATTAAAATCATTACGTTCTGTATTTTACCTTTCTTATCGGTTCTGTGAATTACAAGTCGCGTTTCTATTTAAATAGCTAGATGGCACCTATATTCTCTTTTCACATGGCAATAAATTATACATCTATATTTTGATAACTTCATTGCAAATATGAAACTATCACCAGATGTTTTTTTATTTTCATTTGAACTTTGACATGGTCTTTTTCTCATTGATTTGTGTTCTAACACTGTTTATAACCACAGGGCACCAAATTTCAATGTTTAAGAATATTTCTAATTGGCATATTTTATTTGTTACTGCTTTTTTTTATCATTGGCAACGTGGGTAGTTGCTCCTGTTTTGCAATGTTTTCATTCAACATATGTATGTAAATCTATATGCCTCTACAAAAGGCTTCTCTAAGCCAGGTTTTGACCATCTTGATGGTTAGTAAGCTCTAATGCAACAAATGCACTGCATACTGTATAAAACATTAAAATGCTATCTGAGAACTGGTCGAAGATAATTCGCAACATGAGGCTGGTGTAACATACAAAAAAACTGCAGTGGTCCGCACTGAACTTTCTTACACTTCCGTTATACTACATTTTTGAAACGATTTTCCAATAAAAGTTGATTAAAATTTCAATATCACACAGACACACACACACATATGTCATTCCTAAAATAGTCAGAAATGATTCAGGGATCCTCAAAACGTGTATATCCGTTAAAATCTCGAAAATTTTTATGATTCCTATACTTATGTAGACAGCCGCTGATTTAATACGGCATAGAAATAAAACCAAAGGGAGAAATAGAAATATTATTAATTCCGGCCCTGCTTACATGCTTTGTATTTAATGCGTCTGGAAAGAAAATTCTATCGAACACGATAAGCCAAATATAAACGAAATGAATGATGGCCCCGGACGCCGTTGCTCGTTGTTTGACAGGATGTGGGTATTTGTTTAAGAAGCTGATTAGATTGATTAAATTACCGAACAATACGGTCTCAGGGAGTAAGCAAAAAGATTAAGCACATATGGTACGGGCGCGATAACAACGAAATATGAATGCGATAAGATCTGCATCTTGCGTGGGCTAACGTGTCCCATTTTCGAAAAAAATATGGAAAGGAGTCAAGTCTTCTCCTTCGGGAAGCAGTGAGCCGTTGAAGATGTCGTGCGGTGTTAAATTAAATTATTGGTCTAGAGTAACATTTCGGAAAACGAAAAAAAAAAAATTTTAAAGTTAAAAACTTGTATAAAAGTGGAAAATTCTATTATTAGAATTCAAATAGATTTGATTTTGTTTTTTTTTTTGTTTGTTTGGGTAAAATTATAGTTTGTGCAAGAAGATTAAACAGAGACGAATAATCCTTCTTCGGATCCATTATTGGGATTTATAGGATCGAGAGGAAATGTAAGAATTTTTATTAGTGACAATTTTGAAATTATGTGGGTTCTGTTAATGTCAATTTTTGGTTTGATGACAAATTTAAAAGGGTAACCTGTAAGGGCGAGTTTTTCTTTCCTTCCTCTAAAGAAAATAATTAAAAAGTATAAATTTTTTATGGAGGATCGTTTTTTGTTATATGTCATTTACAAGTTCGTTCGTCGCCTCTTTTAACGTATACTGTATTCTTTGTGTTTTGTTTTAATTTATTTTTTTCTTTTATAATAAAGTTAATTAAACTATACTTTGTTTTTATTAATTAACTAATGAAAAAAGATGTAACACTAATTTTACGGAGAAACTCGTCTTCTTGTGCGCTGGTGGCAGGATAATTATTTGCATACAATTAGAGCACTTTGAGTGATTATCCGCCAGAACGGAAAATTGGGAAAGTAGAAAAATCTGGACAAAAGATTTCTACGCTCCGAAGGAAGCCCTTTTGGTGATCGAGTTCCTGGAATTTTTCATGATTTTCGGAATCACGTTCGGTTTGCGCGGATAGCAAGTATACTGATTCATGAGTGTTTCGGATACGGGCCGGTGTTTACACTTACTTATACATAAAGATTTTTACTTTATGTAGTTTTGATATTTCGTTAATCATCATTATTTTGCATAACATAGAAAGCAAAAATAGAAAGGATGAAATTGAAATGCTAAACATTTAAACAATTCATGTCATTAATCGAATATTTTAGCTTAAATAATATATTTTTGAAGCGGAAGCGAAAATATGCGATAGCAATAAATATAAACTAAAAAGCAAAAAAAATCAATTTGGCAACATCTTAGTGATGAATCCTACGACAATAGATGCTTTTTCCATAATTATGGATACATTGGTTATGGATTTAGACGGACAACTGGAAGTTTATAGAATTATTCATAATCCACTTGATTTTTTTAACAAAATTATCGCAATACATAATTAATTATATTTATAAAGAATATTTAGAGGTCTCATTTGTTCAAGAATGTTTGCAATATTTGACTAATATTTACCCTAATGTGAATATCGCAGACGAATTCGCCAAAATATGTTTAACTTTTTTCTATGAGGAACAATATTTTACCATAATTCCCCTATAGCGCTTTAAGGGATTAGCACCAGTATACAGGTTGTGTGTTCATAACTTGGTCAAACTTTAGGAGCGTGTTCTACTTTTCAAATACATTCTTACATTCCTGTAAGCATTGTCCAGAAATCTAATGACTTGAATTTGAAAAAGGGTCAACGTTTTGACATTTTAGTTGCGAAAAGTGATAAAAAGTGACAAATAATAATAGTATACCTGTTATTCAATGAGCAAAATAAACTTCTGACCAAGATAACCAAGAAACTTGTAAACGCCTGCGTTTTTCTTATAAACGACAATTGCGAAGTTTGTACAAATTTCAAGGTTTCATAAGGAACTTGGCTGTATGAGAGATATAAATTACACATACGAGGAATAGCAATACTTAATTACAATACGCAATAGTAAAGCAATAAGTAGTCTTTTCTTTTTATATCATTGTATGTGTTTAGTTTAGATACAGCATAACAAGCAGGAATAAATATATTTTTATGTAAAATAATACTTAAAGAACTCACTTTTAATAAACAATTAATTTTCTTTCGTCCTTTTCGAAATTGTATGTTTTGTTCTTGTATATCTTTTCTTTTTTGCGTAGAAAATCAAATTCGTATTTATTCATATGCAATTACGTATGAAAAATAACGTGTGTTAAATAAATCATTAAATTCACATTTTTCTACTGTTAAGTTAATGGAATGTATACCCTGCAGGGTAGCTTGTTCGTCCGCCCTATTGGTTCCAACTTTGAATTTAAGCATGTATTTTAAATTTATCGGTTGTTTAGCTCCAAATTGTAGAAATGTGTTTGGTTTTACATATTATTATATTATGTCTTAACTTATAAATAAGATAACTTTAAATAGACTTTCTCAACGCCTCATTCATCACATAAACTTATATTTTTACATTACTACCTTATTTGTACGCAATTATATATTTTATTCATACATGCAATGCTCGTCTGTGTACAGTGGTTTCTAAAGCATGCTTAACAGCTGCCATGAATGAATTCAATGATAAAAACTGTATAATACAGTAATTGGTGTCAATAAATTAAATTTAATATCAAGTTTTAAGTTCAAATTAATATATTATTTCACTGGACTAAACTGTACGGAAATTTGGATCCAACATGGTGGATGAGTTGAATATGATAAATGTAAACCTGGGGGTACATTTACCAACTCATGATTTGTTCTAGATAGTCGCGATCTCAGCCAGCACTGACTAATCCATCTGATTCGGAACATGCAATATTCCAAAGTATTATACACAAAAAAAATGATTCTTACTTATCCCGAGCCATGTTTAATATCTTCAATATCCTCTTCACATGTAATACCCTTCCCTGCCAGTATTCTGATAATTCCTGCATTCCATGTGGTCCTGTTTGTATTCATTATTTTTTCCTAAATCCTGATTGTATTTCCAAAAAAGTGGGCTCTAATTGTTTGCTTAATCTATTTTCTGTTATTTAAATTATATATAATATAATAAAGTATACTCCTGTAATTACTGCATAGCATTTTATCTCATTTTTTTTTTATAAATAGAGGTTACCATTGCTCTCTTCCAGTCCTGAGGAATCTCCGGGGTCCCATCACTATCTGCATCATTTTATGTATGAGTTTTATTCTTATTTTTAATTTTTCGACTACCTCTTCCACTTCTCCGATTTTTATTTCTTCTTTAGTTATGTATTCTTCTTCATATTCTCAGTTTTATGATTTTTATTGTTCTTGGTTTTCGTTTTCCTCTCCTTCGTGTCCTTTGATTAGTTCTCTATGTTCTAAGCCCAGTAGGACCATATAATACTCTCTCTGTTCCATTTGAGATAGAGTTTCATTCCTTGTCTTTTATGTCGGTCAGTTGATTCTTTCTTTCTTTCTTTGGACTTCTTAATATCCGATGAAGCACTAACGTTGTTTCCTCGGGCGTTTCTTTCAATTTTCTCACCAAATTCTTTCCGTGACATGTTTTATGCATTTCGTACATTGTTTTATCTTTGTTTTCCCATAAATAAATTTTCCATAGTACCGCTTGTGCTTTTGCTGACTCCACAAACTCCTGTAGCCACATTCTTAACCAGTTTTTGTTAAAGTAAATCAACAAGTTACTTCGATCCGTATTTTTTATTTCTTGTGTGTCTCTTTCTAGTTGGAATTTTCTTTTATTTGTTTCTTCTTGTAATTTGATTTGTTGGTATTTTAACTTTTTTAACGTTGCTATTCCTTGGTTTGGGTTTTGGTTTGTGATTTCAGTTTGATTTCAAATAAGTGATGGTCACTTTCTATATCACTTCATTTTTTACTTTGTCGTCCATTTACTTTGATACAAGGGAAGACATAGACCATAAGATTAAGTTAATAAGTTAATTTTAATGAATTTCTACAGAAATTGTATTCAATTCAGGTGCTGTATCTTTGACAGAAGCAACTGCGCAATATTATTTTAGGACAACGAGTACAGAATAGAATAATAGAAATTCGGCAGAAAGTTAAAGAAATCGTGTCCAACCAAAATACGTGACCGGATTACTGGTACCTGACAATCTTGCGTAAGACATTCGTAAATGTTTAATAGAATACACCAAAACTTGCGGTTATTCTAAACATAAATTGTGATGTTCGGATTACTGCATCATGAGCAATTACCAATTGACGATTTCGCAGATGTTGAGAAATCGAAGTACTTTTATTCTTAAACTTAATTTAACCAAACAATATTTTAAATAATTAGTTAGAACTTTGCTTGTATGGGTTTCAAATTTACGCATATGTAATTTGTTTCACGATCGGCAATGGCGTTCGACTTATAACAAGCGAGTCGTTCAAATAGAACGACCATTTCATGAACATCAATAAAGGACTTCTCGATTAATCTTTAAAGGCCGAACTAAGGCGTTGGAGGAGAGTAGCGTCATCTTTATTTCTTTTTAATTAACAATTGCGTTTGTTTTGTAAATATCACGAACCTTTCCTTCACAGCATTTTAAACGGGTTTAATAACAATTCAATAGTAACGACGTAGAGGAAATATAAAGTACATACTTTAATGTAATATAATGAGGAGCACATCAAAAGAAATGTCTGTACCTCAAAAATAAATAGGCATGAACAAACAAGGTGATGGAATCTATGTATAAAATATCACAGAGGAGGTAACAATGAAGCAAACATGAAGATAATCTTTACACTACGACATGTATAAACATCAACAACAACTTATGGAGATAGTATTGCCAGATAAAAAGAATGAATGGGTGGAGATCAGGTAAAGAGACATGCAAGGGAAACAACAATTGTTTTTAAAGTACTCCAGAATATTATGATAGGGGAAGCAAATCGGTATTTATGAAAATCAAGGTTATTGAATATTACAACAAAAGAAAGAGATAATAGACATCGCTCCAAAGTATTCTTTCCATCGGGAAAGAATACTTTGAATGAAATAAGTCTTGAAGAAGTGAGCAAGATGATAAAAATGGGGCAAAATCAGATATGACCAGATCATACCAGAGATGATTAAGAATATATTGTTGAGATTGACTGATCGCTAGGCACTTGATGAAACATTTTTAATAATAACAAAATAAAACACTTGGTTAAGTTTCACACATTTATTAATTGCTCTGACAGCTGTCACTGTAATAGTATACTCTTTGAAAACAGCCGAAACAGCTGTCAGAGCAATTAATAAATGTGTGAAACTTAACCAAGTGTTTTATTTTGTGATTAAGAATATGACTAAGAAACACGAATAATATTAGTGACTGGGTTATTTAACTTTGAACAGAAACTAGAACTACAATGAAAGTAAAGTATGAAAAACTGACGATGATATATTAAAGAAAAGGGCAGAAATAAAGTTCATGACGGACGTTTTCGCCCTCTATGGACTCGTCAGACCGCCACAGATGCATTCGTTGGTGTAAGGTGAGTGCTTGCTCAGTGATGTATGTGTGGTGGTCTGATGAACCCATGAGAGAGATAGCGCAGTCTTTACCTGTGACATTCGCTGAAATTTACATTCAGGGTTCATTAGAAGTCTGAGAAGTACTGACTTCGACAGTCGATCGAAGGACACCTGTAATTGCCTAGCAAGTGTGGGATTTTGCTGTCTAGATGGCGTTAATACTTACACACAAACCTTTTGTCAAAAAGGCAAAAACACAAAAATAATTTATTATAAAAATTAAATTTAAATAATTGGGTTGGGTTGAGTAACAAAAACATAAGTAAATATGATGTACATAAGAAATAAGTGTGACAATAAAAGGCAAATACAAAGACAATTAAACTACTATCGCATTCGAAAAATATAAAAAAGGCAATTGTTAAATGTTCACAATATAACAAAAGCAATATTAAAAATATAACAGTGAAAGAGAACTAAGAAGAATACAATGGAAATGGAAGAACGATACAATGATCATTCAAAAATAAATATGAAATAATGAGAATGGAAAACGTAAAAAATAACAATAATAATAATTGCAATAAAATTATGTATAACCAGTTTGAATTAAATAAAAAGCTACTTAATATTAAACCAACGAAAAAACTGTTATAATTATAGGGTTATGGTTATGTCTAGTACTGCACAAATCTACGAGGTAACTGTAACGAAAAGCTAAAGAAAATTTTGGAGAGAATTGCAGTGTGGGTACAAGAAGATGAGAATTATGGAGGATTATGATATATATTTGCAATCAGACCAACAATGGAAGACATACCGAATAAGGGCGCATATTTGGCTTTGTTGGATATTGAAAATGCATTCGATACTGTCCGAAGAAGAACAAAAGGCACAACTGATTATTTTAATTATAAGTAATATTCATAGTCTTTATAAGACAAAAGCAATGATAGAACAGAAAATGATCAATTGGAATAGTTTGTGGCGGGGAAGGGACTAGGTGAAGACAGCGTCATGGAAGAAGTGCAAATAATTTATAAAATTGAAACCGGTGAAAGTTGCCGATTGTATTTCGCAGGTAGGAAGGGCTGAAAAAATCTGTGGATAAGTCAACAGTTATGGTTATTGGCAAGAGGAGGTAAGCTAGAGACTTTAAAATAAAAGTAGACGACATCGAATTGGAGCAAGTAAGATTTAAATGTAAAGATTTCAGTATCTACGAAATGGAAACAAGAAGAAAATAAAATAATAGTATCAGCGATTAGAGTGAATGGCGTGTGTCAAGAAAAGCAAGTTCGCTGTTACTAGAAATTGAATATTTATGGAAAAAGTGAAAGGTTTTACAAGACTGCATTGGGTAAGAAATGATAGACTGAGAGAAGAATTGAAGGTCAATACAAACAACAAAGAAAATAGAAAGACAACAATTCAAATGGTTTGGGCAATGAGTTAAAATGAACACCAAACAAGATATGGTAATCCAAAATAGCAAATAAAGGAAAAATAGGGACAAAGAGAAAAACATTAAGTACACATTGCCGTTGGTTGCTACGTTGTTTTTCATTATTTTATTAAATTTCGCTGCATTTTTTATTTTTTATGACTTAAAATTAAATAATACATTGCCCTATACTATTTAATTGTACCGCACCCGATATTACATTGCGATCCAAGCAGCTCTGATGAAGATAAGAATTGTTATTTAAACAATGCTTTACTTATAATTGCCTTTATGTATCCTCGTTGCAACCGCATAGCTATCTAGATAACGACCAGCCTAACAAGTTTTGATTAGTAAGTCACCGGGCCAATCGTCATCGCCATCGTCTATATTAAAATTATAATGCGTAATTTCGCTTTAATAGCCTTTTGCTTAATGTGTTAGTTGCCAACGGCACCACAATACACACAGCCTCAAAATCCGGGATCCGTTAATGCTCCGCGTAATTAATAAGTTCTGAATTTGGAATACACACGCCGACTTAAAACTAATAAGAATCTCGCTAAAATTATATTTTCTTTTTCTTTTTCTCGTTAGGTAATTAATTACTTTTTAATTTCCTCGAGCCGCGGTTCGTTTATCCAACGTAATATTATTATTGCATAATAAGTCGAACATTTCCGGCAAAAAAAGTAGTAAAACAAATTTAGTTTTTACTGCAACACCATCGGAAGTGTCGCTTGTCGAAATGGCCGATTAAGCATCAAACTACCGAATCGCTCATATCAACCTAAATTTAATAAATGCAAATATCCCCCCGCAAGGCTTTCGAGGCGAAACCCGGCAGAACGAGAAAGCAAAGCACCCCACCTCAATTTTTTTGATAAAAAGTCTACATCCCCAGTCTCAAAGTTTAGTGCACGTTGGAAAGTGTATGTGTTATAGTGGTCGTACAGAATACATCAAGGTTCGTACATACCCGCTTAGCATAATTTCGATATTTATCTAGACGTATCTTTGAAGAAAATCGTATAGAGTTACCTGCAGCCTCCTTTTACTTGTTTCTATACCGTAAGAAAGTTGTTTCAGGGAAAGTTGAAGCTTTTTCTATCGGATGCATTTGCAGGTTTATTTTGACGATTTTTATTTTAACAATTAAAATAGATTGTCTAAAAAAACTTTTTTATTGATCTTGTGGGTTTTTGTATTAGTTTAATATTTGAATTCGTGTAAATGAGTTTTATGTGTTTCTAAATTTTATTATATAAATTAGCACTTTTTTAAAAATATTTAAGTTATAATAATAATTTAATTTTCATTACACGATTATAATAGCGAAATATGAAAAAATTAAGAACATTAACAACTGCAACTTATTGCCGGAAATTAATTTACTATTTATTTAATATCCCACCAGTGTTAATTCGTAAAACACGACGATCGAATTAAGTTTTACGTTTACGTAAATATTGATTTTATCCGTAAATTTGAAAGTAGATACTTATTTGTGACCCACTATGAGCATAATACGAGTATCGCATTACAAACAAGATCAAGTTTTAAAAATAAAAAAGGAGCGCAATGTTAATAAAACGTCTAAAAATTTTACAAAATCCCTCGAGTAATTGACGTGGAAATGTTGATATAAGATATTAAAGCTCGTTTTTAGATTATATCCTAACCTTTATCATTTGAAAGGATGGATTATATTTTATCACTGACTTAAGGTGAAAATTGTTCCTCTTAAGTTTTTTAATATTTTTGGATACATTCGTTTATAATTTAAAATACTACAAATTTTTGTCTAGCCATATTTTTTGTATTTTTGTTTCTATCGGATGGTGTTACCTAACATAGTTACCACTAGTGGATTAGAAAAAATAGTTAAGTTTCATATTACGAATCATCTAAAAATCTAGATCACTATGTGGGTGGTAGTGTAATACTCAGTCAACAAAATAACAACAAAAAAAAAACAGTTTAAAATAAAAAAAAACACAAGTGACGTGGGTTAAGACAGATTATGAAGTTTACGTCCCCCAATACAATTTGTACTCAGACAATTTACTATGCACGTTACAAGTCATAAATCATATCTTATACTCCGATAGTCTGACGTCGACTTAATTCTGTATTTTATGAAGGTGCGCTCGAATCCTTCATTCAATTGTATAATCCTTTGGGGTATAAACTCGTAAACTCGTTCATGGGGCAATCTCATGCGTTACGTCGTCAGGCAATTTATGAAACAGTTATATAAACTGTTTCATAAATCTTAAAATAGACCAAAAACAATAAAAAGTTCACAAAACTGTCGTTTGTTCATTTTATACATTAATTACTTCGTTCTTAAAACAAAACCGTAGGTGTAAAGTATTTGGAAACAGTGTTTTGGGAATTTAATTTATTGACAAAGTTTTACACTCTTAGAAGTTCTAAATATCACATGGTTATTTATTACTGCGCGCTGTGTTGTTTGTCGTTAAAATTCCATCATCGTATGAAAATTTTTCAGGAAATTGCAAAAAACAAAACTATACATGATCCTCAACTGTTTCTCCAAAAAATGCTGTAATAGGTCAAGTTATCCAAATATATTTAAAGTTTGCATCTGAAGCAGTAAACGAGGATATTTCATATATTTCATCCTAGCTGCCAAATAATCACCAATTTGTGAGGAGTTTCTGATTACTAAGTAAACTCATTTGACAGCAACGTCATTTAAAATTTCTGAAAATGTTTTACGTCTTGATAAATATTATGGGGCACAAATTTGCATGTTTATGTAATTTTTAACTTGCACACAATTAAGTACAACAAAATTCGTTTTCAATTGCCTTTTAAACCAACAATCAAGCGATAAAAGCAAGAAACAACGCTGAAATAATTTACCAAAATAAAAAATGTTGCTGTTAAGAATAATAAATTGGCGGAGAATGTGGATATTAAATATGAAAAATGTATAAATAAAAATTTACAAATGTAATATAATATAAGTGTGGTGGTGTTACATTTGTAAATTTTTATTAATAATTTTTTTCATTGATGTTAAGCTTGCAATATAAGAAACTTTATATGTAAACGTTTATAAAATGTACCAGAGCACATGTACGTGTTTGAAATCATCATCAGGTCACACCCAATAATCGTCATCAACATTGGTGATGAATAATCTATTGCACAAAAATCAATCAGTATGCTCTGCTCACTCAGTTCATACTAACCAGTTATCAAATATAAATCATTGAGATCAAGGTTGGGATTACAGATTTGATGCGATCTGCTAAAACCAACGCAGAAATAATTAAAAAACATATAGTATTGATGTTAATCTTGCAATGCAAATTGAAAATATTTATAAACCCAGGCCAGGCAACATAGACGTTGTAGGCTAATTAAGCTGGAAATTGGTTTAATCTCTTCATTTGCATGTAAAAACAGTTTGTTCAAGTTTGCATCAATTGTCTGCATTTTCTGTAACTCACAAGAACCTCGAAATTAAAAATAAAAAAGGACGATATCACGTGAAGTTGTTAGGAAGAGATGTGAGTTCAAAGAACGGCAATTTTTCCCACTTTATTTTTTTAAATCGTTTCTTGGATTTTCAATGTACATCAAATCAAATTTTGTGCCCGACAGTATATGCGAACGCCCGTACAACAATTTTCAACAAAACGTCGTGTACTTTATTCCTGCTGGCGAACCACGAACCAGTTTTGAAGAATCAAAGGATTTGAAAGTAAAACGCACATTGTGATTCAAATATTTATGTAATTAAACCGTAACAAATTGTTTTAAAGTACAAAAAACTTTGACCAAATAATAATTCAAAATAATAAAAATTGAATTTGCTGCATTTGGAAGTAGAAACTGACTGGAGTAATTCGTTATTATTGTTAGGTAGCATATCTTCGCTGTCGTTCAAGTTTGGTTCGTCATCAATTTCATCTGATGTCTTGGTGCAGGCCGCTCATCTGTGTTTATAGCATATTGTGGAACTTTTCATCCCTTGGTTGCTGTAACCACAACCAGTCTTTTTAATCAGTTCCTGCCAGGCTTGTTCAGCTGTTGATGATAATGGGAGTAGCCCATACTTAATAACCCTCCACCCCTATTGAACCGGGTCCAGCAAATGGCAATTCCACAAATTAATTTATATCAAAACCCTCATTGCGTGCAGTCGAGCATATTCTTCAGTAGGAGGAAGAGTAGCCAAGTTGAAAGTCTTCTGTGCGAAGGATTTGGTGAACACTTTAAAGCGTGTTTCATTCACAGAAAAAGATTGAAGATTGTTAAACATCTCCACAGTCGTTGTACCTTCGCATCTTCGTCGAGAATCTTTGACAACTTTATCTTGCTTTTCTGAAAATGGCAGATGTTGAATCGCATCCTCTGAATAAATAACATATTTTCTATAACTTTGTTTGAAGTATGTCGGGGAATAGAAGATGCTGTCGGACTTTCCTTTTCCAGGCTTCATCAAAACCAACCGATCGCTAATAGGAGTTAATGTAGTAATAATTATTAGAAGATATATGTCTTCTTCTACCACAATCACACATTCAGAGTGTAGCATTTGTTGTAGCCATTCTGACAATGGTTGGGTCGGAATCCTCTATAGCCTGTTCGACATCGCTGTTTTCATCAGCAAATTTTTGAATTAGCATTGCTATGAATCGTTTTTCGTTCCCTTCATGCGATAGAAATTTATGTCTTGTTGACATTGTCAGTAACATTGTTTCATCAAATTCAACGTTTGCCGCAATATACGTGTTCCTTTTAAGGCGTTCTGAAGATTTTGTTTTCTACTCGGCAGGGTCTTCTGGATAGTCGTCAAATACTATGACTGATCGCGCCCTGAAGTATCTTTTATATATTCCATGTAGTTCTTGAGAACTAAGAGAACTTTTCTCTCAACTCCCACAGTACTTGGTGAAGTAGTAAGCCGACGATGTTTGATAGGGTGTGCACTGGTTCAAACAAATCATAGTAAATAGATTTACGTGATTTTTCATCAAATAAACTTGGTGGGCAAGGAGGCAGTTCACATGTAAAATAGTTTAGTCAATGTCTTGTCATTCCTCTTCCGTGAGTCAAACCTCCAGTGTTTTTCATAGTTCTCATCAAGATTTATTCAATGGTCATATCAGACCACAGCCTTGATCAGAATTTATCCGATTTTCTGATGGTGAAAAAGCCGGTTGTCACATTTCATGATCCTTGGGCGTCAGACGGAAATCTAGTTCCAACATGTCTTGCTGGTATAAATCGCATGATTTTGTGTACAAAAATGTCCACTGTGTGAAAGTAGGGTAGCGTTTCACTTATGCCTTGCAGATGCAGGCACCAATCACAGAATCTTTCAGCTTGGACAAATGTCTTTACCATTTTGAAATACTGGCACCATAGCATAGCTGTTGGTCCTCTAGACAACAACACATCAAGTATGTTTGAAAATTTGTCAAGGATATTTTTTACTTCATAAGCATTAAGATTGGCAGAAACACTGTTACTCATTATGTCACTCATAGCTTGAAAGAAAGCTGCTATATCCAGCTCGGACAAGTCAGCATTGCTCATTGTAAGGTGAGCCAAAATGTGCTTTGGAGTAACATGCCCCGTCGACATCTTTTTGGTTGATGAAACTGCAATCTATTATGAAAACGATAGCCCCCATAAATGACATGAAAACGCCGAGCACGACGATTTCTGAACTGATCTCTGAATGGGTATAAAGGGGTTGATCAAAATTTACGAAACAGCTCAAGTGATTTGCATTTATTTGCAGCATAAACCAGTGCTGAGTAAATTGTATCATAGTTGGTTGATGGAGCTTTAATGAACGGGAGGCACATTATGCCTGATTTTGATTCTCGATAAATCCATTCCAACCTGAAACGTTCATACATCTTTGCCATTTGCAGTGACCAAAGGCATTATTTTGCAACTGTCCGTCAATGTTGAGTATGTGAATATTACAGGGGCCTACATTGCGTACATTTGAAAAGCAACGATTGGTATTGTCCTAAATTCTCCGAAAAGTCCACCAGGGATATTTTTAACTCTTTCCATTGTAGTATCTTCGGATTTCAAAAGCTCAGGTATAGTGCACTGAATGCCTCCCATTGCGTTGTATTGGTTCTATCTAGAGTATCAATTTCGACGTCAGCATTGTCAAAGACAAGCAATTTCGATGCCAGAACATGTTTAATAGGTTGTCTCAAGCATGAAATTTCGTAATGTCGCACATCAGTATATGTGCAAAAAAAAAACCCAGTCGCTGAAGCAATTTCCAATAGATCTTTTGAGTCGCATTTCCTGTAAATCAGCACCCTTAGACCAACATGTAATGCTGAGCGAAAAAAATTTGGTCGTGTATCATCAATAATTGTGTGGGCGATAGACGTAATTTTGGTTTTTACTTCATCATCATCTCGGCACTTACTAGGGGGCAATAGTTGATCTTAGGAACAACTGATTCTGTTATGTCCTTTTCAATATGATCAAAAAATTGTTGGGTGCAGGATAGGAGGTAAAGTTGTATATTCTTGAACGAATGTCCTCACGGATAATGGCAGCATCTGCTTTCAGCGCTCGAAGTTTCTTCAGCCAACTTCGACTCGTACCATTTCTCAGACAGGATCCTGTAACTTGCTCTTAAACATTTTAACTATTATATCGTCTCCATAAATGTTCCAGCCTTTTTTCAGAATGAGGGTTCTTGAGGTTGGTTCACTGTAACCCTAAGGTATATTCAAGGCACCCACTGCAGCCCTCACGTCTTCATGCTATGAGCGGTTCGCTTTGTTCTTGATTGTGGCCATCGTTCGAAATAATCTTAACAGCATGCAATAAGATCAGTCTCAATTTGAATGCGAAATACAACAGGTTTATTCCATTCATCATTTTATTGTTTTAGCTGCATGAATGATATTTCGCTTGGAATCAGGATTAGACACTTTATGAACTTTTTCTCGTCGTGACTGGTTTAATTTTGTTTGAAGTTTTATGAATTCATCGAGGCATCTTTTGCACAAAACATTTTCTGAAATTAAACAACGGTCCATTCGAAGTTCTTGTAGGTCCAGAAAACTGCTCATTTAGTGCAGCATCAATGTATGACTGCTTGTTGTAGATTTTTCTGCATTTTTCATGTTTCATGTTTCCTATCCTTATTTTTTTATTGCTGGCAATGAAAGTAAGGACACCTTTTTCTTTTATTGTGTTCACATGTCCTTGTAAACTATCACCACCGATGAAATACTGCGAATCCGCAATTCTTTTCATAAAACGTCACTGAAAGGCACACTGATGCTGATGATGACAAAAAAGAACTTCTAATTTTTTTGAAAAATGAGTTCTTTGAACTCGCATAATTTTGTGTACTGCATCGTTTAGGAGTAATCAGTGAAAAACGTTTTACTTAACCATCGGAATTGAATTTTGCTGCCATTCGTCTCCAGTTACTTATTTGGAGAGAAATATACAATCTATTAATAGCAACTAACGAAAGTATACGCAGTAAAATCTATCGGTCAATCTGTGAATACCATGTCAAGTACACAATCATTGCAGAACGCACCTAACTTGTGACACTCGTTCCTCGAAAGTTAAAAGAGAAAGAAAGAGAAATTAACTTTTCTTATCAGACAAGAACAAAAACTGGCGGATTGCAAAACTGCGCGTTTCTTAACAAATCCAACGTTAAGATGTTTACTTTCGTGGAGTGTTCACGAAATGAACATGGGAAACTTTACCGTCACCGTTATCGTTCTCCTAAAAAATATTCAATTGTCTGTTTAAATGGTGTTACGTTTCTGCAGTCCGCGGGCATCTTAAGACGCGTCTTGGAGCGCATCTAACAATTGAAATAAAGGCCATTGTTGCAGACGTATCTTCCAGTCACACGATGAAACGAACAAAGATTGCTCTCAAAAAAAATAAGAATCAATTAGCCTGCAACGCTTGCACAAGTTTGTAATTAATTACAAAATGCAACCAAAGTTCTTTCGCACGAGAAGAGGGTTATAATTAGACGCGAATTTCGAGGTAAGTTTTTGCGTAACGTTTGTTTCTTCGATTGCACATGTAGCCATCATGCGCCTAATTTGCGACTGCGCGCAGGCAATTAAACCGAAATTAAACAAACGAGTTTGATAGAAAATGCTTTGAAGCCGATTTTAATTTTGTTTCAAATTTTTAATTTGATATTTCAGAACAGCAGAAAATCAGGATTAAAAGAAAAATTATAACATTATTAATATAATAATATAATAAATTATATTTATTAAGAAATTAATTTCTTACATTTTTTGTTGTTGAAAACTGTACGCATTTTAATGATTAATGTCTGCTTAGCTATTGATGAAAATGCATTATGTTTGTATTTAGTTCGTACTCCATACATTGAGACTACTATTTTTATAAATATTTGCAGAAATTCATTGTAAAGAAACACGAAATCAAAATTACGAACTTTCTTTGAACCATTATTCCTTTGCCTGTCAATAGACATATAGATACTTATTTGAATAAACTCTCAGATATGTTTTCAAGTCAGCTTTATTGAAATTTAGTAATTTAACATTTTGCAATAAATTGCGACTCACACCGGCTTAATAATGGATTTAATCCAAGAGGTGGTGCAACAGTCATATGTTTGAAGAAACAAGAATGTGGCAAATAAAAACATGTGTCTTTTATTTGCTGGCCCCATTTTCAAGCAATTTTACAAGACACGTGACTAGCCATGTCTTTGTTCGATTACAACCTGAAATAATAGTAATAGGAGTTGTGTTTAATTTTTAAAACGTTAGAACTAGAATGCACCAGATATATTGATCCGATTGTGGCACGCCTGCATGTAAAATATAGACATAAATCAAATCAAGCAGTCGCGACTCGCGAGTAATTCAGAGGAGAAATTGCAACATAAATTACAGTGAAATATCCCGGCATCGTTAATGTTCGCCTTGTTAATAATTTGGTCCACTCTCGTATGCGAATCATTGCTTGGCGATTGCACCGATTTCTCCGACTGTAATTGTTAAATTGTAAAAACATTTCCTGTAAATTTCGACTATTTTTGCGGAGAACCAAAACGAAATGACCTTTGAATTTAATTTCCAAACGAATAGACTCGGTTATAAATGTTATTCATATCGTAAATTATAGATTATTTAAAAGAATAAAACTGGAAATAGTTGGTGGGTGCAGTTTCAATTGGGCACAACGAGTGGATAAAATCTAGCTGACGCTGACGCTGACGTCGATTCCAGTCCAGGATCTAAATTCGCTAATCGTGCCGTGAAATATTTCAAGTTGGGCAACACCAATTACTCACTGTGGGTTTTTGTAGACTGCTATCGACGTGGAGTTTAGTGGCCGACCGGATTTACAATCCATTCCGGTTACTTACACGCAAAGCGATTTGCGAAATCGAAAATAATTCGCTAACAAGATAAACATTCGAATTGCAAAATTAATACGTCCCTCAAACCGTAGCCAGAAATAATTTGTCAATAAATTTAATTATGTAAAAAGGACACAATGTCAAATGAATTGTGGCAACGTTATTATGTAGCCGTGATATTAATTATTCGCGAAGTTTGAAATATTTAACACTTGATCTAATTTGTTAATTCGCCGTAAACAATTGCTAGGTCATTATTTTTCTGTGGTAAAAAAAATGTCCGCTGGTTATTATAGAATTTCTATAATATTCAATGTTGAGAATTGTAGGTCAGGCAAGTTGATGTTTTATTGACGATTTTACACCATTGGGTACTTTATTAATTTCACAATCACTGGCAACATTTCTTAAATTAATAAAGCATTACATGACATTAGTAACTGCAGCAATTATCCGGTAAATGGTTAGTAGTACAAAGCACTTACGATGCACCATCAAGGGTTAGAATAAAATTTACTTAGTTTTTTGACTCCTAATTTGATTTCTGCTATAATTTTATTACAAACAAAAATAATACCACGGAATGTTTGTAAAAAACAATTAAATGGCACAGGGACCACTTGCACAGTGACATTTAGATCTTTCACTACAACAACAACGCAATTGATTAAAAAATTCGAATTGGTATTAAAGGAAGATACATGAAATTCAGGGTTTATTTTGTCTCAAAGAACTGGTTTACTTTAAGTGGATAAAATGAGATGACTTATAGAGAAATAAAGTCAACTCAAAACTTAGTCAATTCTAGAATGACAGATAATTCTTCAGATCTTCTGCATACTTCGTGGAAACCACCCTCCAGATCATCATTTTGCAAATTCTGATGTAATGGGTGGTACGTCAGTTTCGTAACAAGTATTTTCATTAATTGAATTTTTTGTTTATAGACTTTTGTATTAAATTTTATGTTTTTAACAAAGTCTTCGCTTTCTGGCTCATCCAACAATTGCTTAGAATTCAGCATCAACATATTTGACCAGCATTGACATATTTGACCAGTTCTCTAAAGTCCCATCGTTTGCATCTTAATTGCACCTTAGAATGGTAAAATTATTTACATATCTGTTTCATTCATATCTCGGCTTGAGAATTTAATTGTTTCGAGTTAAATGCTCCTGCATTATCTTTCAATAACCTCTAAAAATGAGAAGAATAGCATGTCAACTGACCATGTCAACTGACCATATATTTATACAAAATGTACACCGATGATCGTATAGAATAACTAATATAAATTAAGAAAGTTTTGAAGACCCAACCAAACCGAATCCATTGATTATTTGTACGAAAGGTGAGCAAATGCCAGAACTGTAAAATGTAAATCTAAATTTTGAGAAAATGATGGACTGACTAGTAGTTTGGGTAATTGCTAGCTTGGCTGAGTATTGCCCCACACACTCAATCTTCAAAAAGAAATTTTTAATTTGGAAATAAAAAACGAATGACTGGATGAAAACAAAGGCAGTTGGGCCGATGTGGAGAGCATTAAAAGGAGGACAATCCGTACTCTTGATGGACTGTTTTGGTAAAATCTAAAATTGTCGAAAATCCAAAACTATATAAACTTTTTGCTTTTCGACAATCTTTGATTTTGTGGATTTTTAGTATTTTTTATCATATAATTGTTCAAAATTACCAAACTATGAAATTGTGAAAAAATGAGATGAAAATGTAACAAAGTAGAGGAGATATTGGTGAAAAAGGTGGAGGAAAAATAGAGGAGAATGTGAGGAAAAAAGGGTTCAATGATTGCATTGTATTGGGTTGGCCCGTGTTGCATTAATTTGAATGGAGTTCGTCTTTGATTGGATTGGGTTGTAAACATTAAAAAAATAATAACAAATTAACTCTTTCGGAACCTGAAATATTATCATGTAAATGCCAACGTCTTTTTAACGAAATTATGACAAATTTCAGCCTATTGAATAATAATTCCAAATTATCGAAAAAGGATACACATTCTCAAAATATGAGTACTTCAAAGTTGATAATTGTAAAAATGTTCGAAGCTGTCAAATTGTGAAAATTTTGGGAAGGTGAAGAAGTTAGTCTAGCCGATGGAGCAGAAAATCGCCAAGAGCTGGAGGAAAAGATGCAAAAAGGACGCAGATGGAGAAGAAGGGTGGGGACAAGGTAGGATAAAATTGATTGTGTGATATGTTGAGTTCAATTAGATACAGTTCAAGTTTGGTTGGATTGATATGGGTTAGGTTTACAAAAAAATAGTAAAACATATAAAAAAAATCGATTATGCCAATAAATGTTCAAGTGTCCTGAAAAACAAATCAAACTATTTCGTCCCATAAATAATTTGCACGTTGGAAAATTCGTCAAATTCAAAACAACACAGCCAAACTTGTGAAATAAAATACAAAAATATTAAGCATTGCAAATCAAAAATGCGAGAAGATCCCAAAATTGATGATAAGCCAAAAATTGCATACATGTAAATACATTGAAAAGTGCCCAATGTTTACGAAAAGGTGAAAATCGGAGAAGAAGGTAAAGGGGGCGCCAAAAAGAAGAATATGACAAGAAGAAAGGTACGATTATAAAGAACCTG